>JAHHZJ010003102.1:0-70148 GCA_021437245.1 Aegilops speltoides | reverse complement strand
CGTAGAGGAAGTTCGTCGTTCTCCTCGGATCCACCGATCCGCACCGTTACTCCGGCCCTCGAGTTCTTGACACACGGCTCGTGGCGCTCCTCGGGCTCCAATCCCGAGCTTGGGGGAGAGTTCCGTCGGCCTGGCGGCTGGTGGCGATCTTGATGTTCTACGGCGGAGGGCCGCCTAAGCACCGCTAAGATATGACCGAGGTGGATTATGGTGGAGGGCACCGCACAGCTGAGGCGATCTCAGGATCAACTTGTGTGTTCTAGGGTGCCCCCTGCCCCGTATATAAAGGAGCAAGGGGAGGGCGGCCGGCCCTAGGGCAGCGCCAAGGGAGGGAGTCCTCCTCCTAGTAGGAGTAGGACTCCTTTCCTAATCCAACTAGGAAGGAGGAAGGGGAAGGAAGGAGGGAGGGAGGAGGGAAGGGGCGCCCCCTCCTTGTCCTATTCGGACTCCCACAGAAGGCGCGCCACCTCCTGTGCGCCCTCTCTCTCCCCTCTTGGCCCACTAAGGCCCTGCTTCCCGGGGGTTCGGTAACCCCTCGGCACTCCGTTTCTCCGGAAACTTCGGAACCTTTCCGTGTCGAATATAGCCGTCAATATATCAATCTTTATGTCTCGACCATTTGAGACTCCTTGTCATGTCGTGATCACATCCGGGACTCGAACTTCTTCGGTACATCAAAATACACAAACTCATAATATAACCGTCATGAAACCTTAAGCGTGCGGACCCTACGGTTCGAGAACAATGTAGACATGACCGAGGCCGTCTCGGTCAATAACCAATAGCGGGACCTGGATGCCCATATTGGCTCCTACATATTCTCTGAAGATCTTTATCGGTCGGATCGCATAACAACATCGTTGTTCCCTTTGTCATCGGTATGTTACTTGCCGAGATTCGATCGTCGGTATCAATACCTAGTTCAATCTCGTTACCGGCAAGTCTCTTTACTCGTTCCGTAATACATCATCTCACAGCTAACTCATTAGTTGTAATGCTTGCAAGGCTTAAGTGATGTGCATTACCGAGAGGGCCGAGATACCTCTCCGACAATCGGAGTGACAAATCCTAATCTCGAAATATGCCAACCCAACATCGCCTTTGGAGACACCTTAGTACTCCTTTATAATCACCCGATTCGTTGTGGCGTTTGGTAGTACCAAAGTGTTCCTCCGATAGCAGGAGTTGCATAATCTCATAGTTATAGGAACATGTATAAGTCATGGATAAAAGCAATAGCAACATACTAAGCGATGGTGCTAAGCTAATGGAATGGGTCATGTCAATCGGATCATTCAACTAATGATGTGACCTTGTTAATCAAATGACAACTCCTTTGTCTATGGTTAGGAAACTTAACCATCTTTGATTAACAAGCTAGTCTAATAGAGGCATACTAGTGACACTCTGTTTGTCTATGTATTCACACATGTATTATGTTTCCGGTTAATACAATTCTAGCATGAATAATAAACATTTATCATAATATAAGGAAATAAATAATAACTTTATTATTGCCTCTAGGGCATATTTCCTTGATCTCCCACTTGCACTAGAGTCAATAATCTAGATCACATCACCATGTGATTAACATCGATAATTCACATCATCATGTGATTAACACCCATAGTTCACATCGCCATGTGATCAACACCCAAAGGGTTTACTAGATTCATAATCTAGTTCACATCTATGTGATTAACACCCAAGCAGTACTAAGGTGTGATCATGTTTTGCTTGTGAGAGAATCTTAGTCAGGGTCTTTCACATTCAGATCCGTTATGTATTTTGCAATTTTCTATGTCTACAATGCTCTGCTGCAGGCTACTCTAGCTAATTGCTCCCACTTTCAATATGTATCTAGATCGAGACTTAGAGTCATCGGATCGGTGTCAAAACTTGCATCGGCGTAACCCTTCTGACCAGACCTTTTATCACTTCCATAATCGAAAACATATCCTTATTCCACTAAGGATAATTTTGACCTTTGTCGATGATCTACTCCTAGATCACTATTGTACTCCTTGCCAAACTCGGTGCGGGTATACAATAGATCTGGTGCATGTGGCATACTTTATAGAACCTATGGCCAAGGCATAGGGAATGACTTTCATTCTCTTTCTATCTTACTGCGTGGTGGGTTTTGAGTCTTACTCAATTTCACACCTTGTAACACGAGGCAAGAACTTTTCTTTGGTGTTCCATTTTGAACTACTTCAAAATCTTGTCAAGGTATGTACTCATTGAAAAAACTTATCAAGCGTCTTGATCTATCTCTATAGATCTTGATGCTCAATATAGCAACTTCACGAGGTCTTTCTTTGAAAAACTCCTTTCAAACACTCCTTTATGCTTTGCGAATAATTCTACATTATTTCGATCTACAATATATCATTCACATATACTTATCAAATCTGTAGTGCTCACTCACTTTCTAGTAAATCGAGGCTTCCTTTGCAAGTGCTGTATAAACTATATCTTTGATCAACTTATCAAGCATATATTCCATCTCGAGATGCTTGCACCAGTCCATAGATGGATCATTTGGAGCTTGCACATTTTATTAGCACCCTTTGGATCGATAAAACCTTCGGTTGCATCATATACAACTCTTCCTCCGAAACCCATTCAGGAATGCAGTTTTACATCCATTTGCCAAATTTTATAAATTGTGGCAATTGCTAACATGATTCGGACAGACTTAAGCATCGCTCTGATTGAAAAATTTCATTGTAGTCAACACCTTGAACTTGTCAAAACCTTTTTGCGACAAGTCGAGCTTTGTAGATAGTAACACTACTATCAGCGTCGTCTTCCTCTTGAAGATCCATTTATACAATATGGCTTGCCGATCATGAAGACTCCACCAAAGTCCATACTTTGTTCTCATACATGGATCCCATCTCAGATTTCATGGCCTCAAGCCATTTCGCGGAATCTGGGCTCATCATCGCTTCCTCATAGTTCATAGGTTTGTCATGGTCAAGTAACATGACCTCCAGAATAGGATTACCGTACCACTCACAGTGCGGATCTCCTCCGTTTTACCTCGAGGTTCGGTAGTAACTTGATCTGAAGTTACATGATCATCATCATTAGCTTCCTCACTAATTGATGTAGTAGTCACAGAACAGATTTCCGTGATGAACTACTTTCCAATAAGGAGCAGTACAGTTACCTCATCAAGTTCTACTTTCCTCCCTCACTTCTTCGAGAGAAACTCCTTCTCTAGAAAGGATCCATTATTAACAGCGAATGTTTTGCCTTGGATCTGTGATAGAAGGTGTACCCAATTTCCTTTGGGTATTCTGTGAAGCGCACTTCTCCGATTTGGGTTTGAGCTTATCGGGGATGAAACTTTTTCATAAGCACTCGCCAGCCCCAAACTTTGAAAGCGACAACTTTGGTTTCTTGCTAAACCCGCAGTTCATATAGTGTCATCTCAGCAGTTTAGATGGTGCCCTATTGCGTGAATGCGATTGTCTCTATGCATGATCCCAAAGCGATATTGATAAATCGGTAAAAACATCATAGATTGTACTATATCAATAAAATACGGTTATGACATCGGACACACCATTATGATGTCATGTGGTGTTCCGAATTGCATGAATTTGTGAAACTATTCCCACATTGTTTTTATTTGAAGACCAAACTTCATTAACTCAAATATTTGTCTCAGCGATCGAGATCGTAGAAACTTTATTTTTCTTATTACGATGATTTTCCACTTCACTCTGAAATTCTTTGAACCTTTCAACTGTTTCGGACTTATGTTTCATCAAGTAGATATACCATATCTACTCAAATTATCTTAATGAAGGTCGGAAAATAACGATACTTTCCACATGACATCGGCACTCATTGGATCGCATACATCGGTGTATATGATTTCCAATAAGTGGTAACGCTCCTCTCCATTGTACTGGGAAGCAGGCGTTTTAGTCATCTTGCCCATGAGGCACGGTTACTTAAAGTATCAAATGATTCATAATCAAGTGATTTCCAAAATCCCATCGATATGGAGTTTCTTCAAAAACTTTATATAATATGACCCTAAGCGGCGGTGCCACAAATAAGTTGCACTATCATTATTAAGTTTGCATCTTTTTGGTTTCAATATTATGAATATGTGTATCACTACGATCGAGATCCAATGAACCATTTTCATTGGGTGTGTAACCATATAAGGTTTTATTCATGTAAGCAGAACAACAGTTTTATTCTCTTACTTAAATGAATAACCGTATTGCAATAAACACGATCAAATCATATTCACGCTCAGCGCAAAGCCCAAATAACATTTATTTAGGTTCAACACTAATCCGAAAGTATAGGAGATGTGCAATGATGATCATATCAATCTTGAAACTACTTCCAACACACGTCGTCACTTCATCCTTAACTAGTTTACATTTGATACGCAACTCCTGTTTGAGTTACTACTCTTAGCAACCGAACCGATTATCAAATACTGAGGGTTGCTATAAACACTAATAAAGTACACATCAATAACACCTTATATCAAATATACCTTTGTTCACTTTGCCATCCTTCTTATCACAAATACTTGGGGATTCTGCCACTTCGATGACCAGTCCCTTTGCGGTACAAGCACTTAGTCTCGGGCTTAGGTCCAGACTTGGGCTTCTTCACTTGAACAATGACTTGCTTGCCGTTCTTCTTGAAGTTCCTTCTATCCCTTTGCCCTTCTTTGAGAAACTAGTGGTCTTGTTAACCATGAACACTTGATGTTCTTTCTTGATTTCTACCTACGTCGATTTCATCATCATGAAAAACTTCGAATCATTTTCATCATCCCTTGCATACTATAGTTCATCACGAAGTTCTACTAACTTGGTGGGTGACTAAAATTGCAATCAATCACTATCTTATCTGGAAGATTAACTCCCACTTGACTCAAGCGATTGTAGTACCCGAGACAATCTGAGGCACATGCTCACTAGTTGAAGATTCTCCTCCATCTTTTTGGCTATAGAACTTGTTGGAGACTTCATATCTCTTAACTTTCGGTATTTGCTTGAAATATTAACTTGAACTCCTGGAGACATCTCTTATGGTCCATGATGTTCCAAAACATCTTTGAAGTCCCGATTCTAAGCCGTTAAGCATGGTGCACTAAACTATAAAGTAGTCGTCATATTGAGCTAATAAAGCGTTCATAGCGATCGCATGCGCTCTCTGCAATGAGTTTGTCACCTAGCGGTGCGTCAAGGACATAATTCGTACATGCTGACAATGAGGATAAACCTCGAATCACGGATCCAATCCGCATCATTACTACTAACATTTTTCAACACAATTTTCTCTAGGAACATATAAAAAAAAACATATAAACAACAGCGCAAACTATTGATCTTTACAACATAATTTGCAAAAATACTACTAGGGACTAAGTTCATGATAAATTTAAGTTCAATTAATCATATTGCTTAAGAACTCCCACTTAGGCAGACATCTCTCTAGTCATCTAAGTGATCCGCATGATCCAAATTCAACTAAACCATAACTCGATCATCACGTGAGATGGAGTAGTTTTCAATGGTGAACATCTCATGTTGATCATATCTACTATATGATTCACGCTCGACCTTCGGTCTCCGTGTTCCGAGGCCATATCTGCATATGCTAGGCTAATCAAGTATAACTTTGATGTATTCCAAAAGCTACACACTGCTTGCACCGTTGTAGATGGACGTGAAACCTTATCACCCGATCATCACGTGGTGTATGGGCGCGCACGAACTTTAGCAGCGGTGCATACTCAGGAGAACACTTCTTGATAATTTTAGTGAGAGATCATCTTAAAATGCTACCGTCAATCAAAGCAAGAATAAGATGTATATGAGATAAACATCATATGCAATCAAAATATGTGACATGATATGGCCATGATCATCTTAGCCTTTGATCTCCATCTCCAAGAATATCGTCATGATCTCTATAAATCACGCAAACATGACACCATGATCTTCATCATCTTGATCTATATCAATGTGTCGTCACATGATCGTCTACGCCAACTATTTGCTCTTGATAACTGCTGCTGTCGCATAGCGATAAAAGTAAAGCAATTATTTGGCACTTTGCATCTTATCGACAAAGAGAACAACCATAGGGCTTACGCCGATTTAACGTCTTCAACAAAACATGATCATCTCATACAACACATATCTCATCACGTCTTGACCATATCACATCACAACACCTGCAAAAACAAGTTAGGCGTCCTCTGCTTTTGTTATTGCAAATTTTCTGACTGGCTGCTCACGGGCTTAACAGAACCGTTCTCACCTCGCATCAAAACCACAGCGATAGTTAGTCAAATAGACTCCGTTTTAACCTTCACAAGGGCGAGTAGTATGCCAATACTCGGTTCAACTAAAGTTGGAAGGCAGACACCTTCTAGATCACGTATTGCACAAGTGCACATGCTTGGTAAAACCAGTCTCGCGTAAGCGTCTGCGTAATGTCGGTCGAGGGCACTTCATCTCCACAATACCGCTGAACCAAAATATGACATCTTTGGTAGGTAGTGTGACTTGTATCGCCCACAACTCACTTGTGTTCTACTGAAGTGCATATAACATCAAACCATAAAACCCTAAACTCGGATGCCTTTGTTGGGGGAAGCATGTAATTTCAAAAATTTCGCTCGCATGCGAATAAGGTGATGGTTATGCTTAGCGAGAGGGAGAGTGTTGTCACCGTGCCCTCGTGGAGCCAAAGCGGAAGCGATCCTGAGCGTAGAGGAAGTAGTCGTGCGTTCCTCGCGATCCAGCCCGATCGGTAGCACGTTACTCCGGCGCCTCCCAGGTTCTTGCCACCGTACAGCTCGGTGGCGCTCTCGAGCTCCAATCGGTGAGAGCCGGGAGGGAGAGTTCCGAAATCCGGCCGCGTGCGTGGTGGCTGATCTTGATGTTCTCTGATGCAGGAGCTTTCGCCTAAACTTCCATCTACGATATGACCGGGGTGGATTATGGTGGAGGGGGCACCGCCTGCCGCTAAGAGCGATCTCAAGGATCAACTTGTGTGTCCTAGGGTGCCCCCCACCTTGCGTGTATAAAGGAGCAAAAGGCCGGAGGCGGTAGAAGGAGCCAAGGGAGGTCCTCCTCCTGGTGGGAGTAGGACACCCCTTTCCTGAATCCAACTAGGAAGGAGGAAGGGGAAGGAAGGAGAGAGGGAGAGGAAGGGGGCGCGCCCCTTCCTTGTCCTAATGGGACTCCCAGGGGGAGGCGCGCCACCACAGTGCGGCCCTCTCTCTCCCTCTTGGCCCATAAGGCCCATGCTTTGGGGTTCCAGCCTAGGCACTCCATTTTCTCGAAAACTTAGGAACCTTTCGGTATCCGAATATAGCATCAATATATCAATCTTTATGTCTCGACCATTTGAGACTCGTCATGTCCGTGATCACATCCGGGACTCCAACTCCTTGTACATCAAAATACATAAACTCATAATATAAGTCCTTGAAACCTTAGCGTGCGGACCCTACGGTTCGAGAACAATGTAGACATGACAGAACCGTCTCCGGTCAATAACCAATAGCGGGACCTGGATGCCCATATTGGCTCCTACATATTCTCTGAAGATCTTTATCGGTCAGGACCGCATAACAACATCGTTGTTCCCTTTGTCATCGGTATGTTACTTGCCGAGATTCGATCGTCGGTATCAATACCTAGTTCAATCTCGTTACCGCAAGTCTCTTTACTCGTTCCGTAATACATCATCTCACAGCTAACTCATTAGTTGTAATGCTTGCAAGGCTTAAGTGATGTGCATTACCGAGAGGGCGAAGATACCTCTCGAGCAATCGGAGTGACAAATCCTAATCTCGAAATATGCCAACCCAACATCGCCTTTGGAGACACCTTAGTACTCCTTTATAATCACCCGATTCGTTGTGGCGTTTGGTAGTACCAAAGTGTTCCTCCGATAGCAGAGTTGCATAATCTCATAGTTATAGGAACATGTATAAGTCATGGATAAAAGCAATAGCAACATACTAAGCGATCGGTGCTAAGCTAATGGAATGGGTCATGTCAATCGGATCATTCAACTAATGATGTGACCTTGTTAATCAAATGACAACTCCTTTGTCTATGGTTAGGAAACTTAACCATCTTTGATTAACAAGCTAGTCTAATAGAGGCATACTAGTGACACTCTGTTTGTCTATGTATTCACACATGTATTATGTTTCGGTTAATACAATTCTAGCATGAATAATAAACATTTATCATAATATAAGGAAATAAATAATAACTTTATTATTGCCTCTAGGGCATATTTCCTTCATAAAGGGGGCATTAGTACGGTTAAGTGGCACCAACGGTACCAAAGGCTACTCTTTCCGCCCTTTGGGCTGCTTGAAAAAGAGGCCTTTGGTCGCGGTTGGTGGCACCAACCGTGAATAAAAGGTGCATTAGTCGGTTGGTTTCACGAACCGGGACCAATAACTTTGCTATATAAGCAAACACTTTCCAAAAATTCAGAATCTCATCTGCATTGCCCAAGCAGCCGACCCTCCTCGATGCGCTTGGCTGCTCCACCTGAATCGCCACCGCCGCCAAGGCCGTCGCCTCCCGAGCCGCGCCATCCTCGTCGCCCGGCCTCCCGAGCCACGCCCGTCCCTCCCTAGCCGCCGCCCAGCCCGACCGTCCGCCCGCGTGTCGGCGCCCTCGCCGCCCACCGTCGCCATCGTCATCTAGCCGCCCCGTTATGAGCACGCCAGCTCTGTTTTTCATTTTCATTAGTTTAATTTTTTTGTTCAATGTATAGTGTAGTGTGGCTATATATATATATATATATATATATATATATATATATATATATATATATATATATATATCTCTGTTTTTTCATTTTATTAGTTTAGTTTTTTGTTCATATATATAATGTATATGTGTATGTATGTGGCTATGTGTATGTAGATGTTCAAAATGTATAAAAAATTTTACGGCATGTTTTTGTTCATATATGTATTTTTTTCATTTTATTAATGTTTTCATATTCAAAAGATAGATTTTTATAAAAGTTAGGATTTGAACTTCGGTCCCACCGAGTTGTCAACCGGTCTGACCGAGATTGGTCAAATGTGTGTAGCAGTTGGATTTTTGTGGAGGCTATAAATACCCTCCACCTCCTCTTCATTCGTGGAAGAGCCATCGAGAAAAAACTACCACTCCTACCTTACATTTACGAAGAAAACTACCTACCCTTGTGTTGAGATCAAGTTGCTCCACTCCCACCATATGCAACTTGATTTCTAGTCTTCCCAAGTTGCTTTCCACTCAATCCTTTCTTCCACCACAGCCAAATCAGTGAGGAGAGTTGAGTGTTGGGAGATTATCATTTGAAGCACACAAGAGCAAGGTTCATCATCACCAACACCATCTATTACCTTTTGGAGGTGGTGCCTCCTAGATGGTTAGGTGTCGCTTGGGAGCCTCCGTCATGATGTGGAGTTGAACCAAGAAGTTTGTAAGGGCAAGGAGATCGCCTACTTCGTGAAGATCTACCCCAAGTAAGGCTAGTCATCCGTGGGCGTGAGCCATGATGGCATAGACAAGGTTGCTTCTTCGTGGACCCTTCGTGGGTGGAGCCCTCCGTGGACTCTCTTGGCGTTACCCTCCGTGGGTTGAAGTCTCCATCAGCGTGGATTGGCGATAGCACCACCTATCGGAACCACGAGAAAAATCTCCGTGTCTCAAATTGCGTTTGCTCTTCTCCACCTCTCATTTACTACATGTGCAATTTACTTTCGCTGCCACAACTCTAGAATTGCATGTGTAGGGTGATACTTGACTTGGTTATCATTGTGAACTTGCTAAAAACTTGCCCTAATCAAAAGGATAAATTTTTAAGTTGTCAAGTAGTCTAATCACCCCCTCTAGACATACTTCGATCCTACACTAGGTTCTGGCCTCAAGACTCTATTTGCGGCGGAAGGAGCTCATCAACCTTCCGAACTGGACGCCCGCCTTCTCCTGTTCCGCAGTCGGGCATCAGCCTCCACTGGCCTCCTCCTTCGCGAAAGTGACGATCAGGGCACGAGATGGCGACACTCCGCCTTTTTCTCCGCTCCTCCGGGCGAAAGTGACGATCAGGCACGCAGGAGCGGCACTCCGCCTCCTTCCTAAGCAAGGCGTGGCAGCACTGCCTTCTCCGCCGCCAAGAAGGGCGGAAGAGACCCACCTGCCGCCCGCTGCTCCGACGCTGTCTTGAGTCCTTCTCTCCGCCTCTAAGCAAGCACGAAGAAGACAGACGCCGCAGCCGCCTCCGCTCTGCTCCAAGGCTTCAGCAAGACAAGAAGAGAGAGGTATTATAGATACGGTCCACTCCTAAAGCCTGTATGTAAGTTACCGACGAGAGGACCAAGGAGGAAAACGATACGATCGCAGTAGACCCAAGTGAAGGAGTTCTTTGAAGGGGTTAAAGCAAAGATACATCCACCTCCGGAGGAGAAGGTAGATCCGTGAAAGCAAAGCGCACTCTCGATGCCCGAGGAAACCACCAAAGTCTCCGCCGAGAACCAACTATGAGCGACATCGAATGACATATCTCCAAGCCAAGCTGCCGAACTATCACAATAATAAAAGGTCAAAAGAACAACGAGCAAAGGGGAAAAAAATTGCCCAGCTCGCCAACAAGCATCAGCAATCGTGCCCCCGCCAATGTGTCTAATCTCCGGGACGGTGGTTGTTATGGCAATCTTGAAGATTACCCACCGACGATGTACTTCCTGATTTCATGGAGGTGGACTTATTCAGATATGAGTATCGAAGCCTCTCACAAAGATGAAAAGTCTCGACAACAATGATGCTAAGATTCCATAGTTTGTACATGAAAACCTGCAGAGAGTCCGAGGGGACAAACACTTTGTATCTGAAAATTAAAGAGGAGCACGACCTCATTTCAAATGATGTGTTGGCTATTCCATTTGAGGAGTTCTTCGAGTTCTTCAATCAAAAGGCCCTCGATAAATTAATGGTCTTTGCTACCGCCTGTAAGTACTATTTCTGGCCATTAGTCCAGATATATAGCTCGGCTCTTTCATTGCATGTATTTATAATTAATTATCCTCAATATATTATGCAGATTGAAGAACGTTGAGTGCAAAAAAATGAAATCTATGTTATTGGGTTCATTAACACAAATATCATAGATGTATTTCTGGTTGAAAAGAACGTCAAGAGGCCGAGGACAACTTGCTACAATCGTTAATCAAAAATCAAAACAAAGATACCATACTCTTTCCTTACAACGCCCGTGAGTGTTACTGCCGTGTGCATATTCGCTTTCCTTATTACTCGAAAGCGAGGTTAATGTAACCGATGAGTTATGCATGCGTGCAGGTACCACTATATTTTTCTGGAGATTAAGCTTGAGCGTGGACTAGTAACCGCCTTAGACTCTGCACGGAAAGATCCCAGCACCTATGCGGACATGACTGAAATGCTCAGCAAGTAAGTTCAATCGATCATTATCGCACTATATCGGCAACTTTTTGTTCATTTCCTGATATCTCAAGTAATAATAATTATTTTCTTTGTCTTGCAGGGTTTGGAAACAGTTCACCGTGACAAGCTCCGGACTGCCAAAGGAGCTGCAATATGTATACCCGAAAGTAAGTACCATGCCAAGATCTCCCTGCTGATTCTATAGCTATACTTTCATCAATGCCATTTATATAATGCTTCATTATCAGTTTGATTGACCTCTATTTCTCGTAAAGTGCTTGTGGCAGGAGGAAGGAATGATTTCAGTGGATACTACGCAGCGTAGTTCATCCACAACGCGACTTTGAAAACAAGCGGGCTACTCTAGAAGACAATATGAAGTGCGAAGCAATAATATTCACAATTTCATTTTATTACACCATCATTTCTGTTGAGTTTCATTCATATATATGTATTAATTAACCCCTTCTTCAAATTAATTAGACGTGGCAGATGCGGATGAACTCCTACCACCAGATCGCATGAAAGCAATTCAAGAGGAGTTGGCGGATTCTTTCTTGAACACGCCATCAAGAAAGCCGAGAATACCATGTGGAACTTCATTTCAAATGCTAGTGGTTTGTAATTAAGAGATCTTATATAGATTGTACACGATGTAGCCAAGAAACTCGTTGTTCGACCAATCTCTGAAAAGGAGAGGTCGATCAATCACTTCTCTCGGTATGCATGACTAACTTCAGACTGATTTTTCCCTTCATTTTCTTACTAGCTAGCGGTCGAGGGCCATATGTATATAGTACGAAGCGCCGACCAAGCACGGACATAAGAGAGGACACTTTTCTATTAATTAGCTAGCTAATACAATATATGAAACACCTAAATTAACCCCCAAAACCCCCAACCCCCTCCTTTTAAAAAACAAAACCCCAGCTAATCGAACGCTGACGCTGGATGTTTTTGGTCCCGCTGGTGCCACCAACCAGGACCAAAGGCCCCCTGCTCGGCTCGGCGACTGGCCACGTGAGGATCATCTGTCCTGCACGTGTTAGAACCGGACTAAAGGGAGGAGGTATTAGTAACGATTTCATTAGTCCTGGTTCATGAACCGGACTAAAGGCCCTTACGAACCGGGACCAATAGGTGTTTTTCTACTAGTAGTAGGATCGAATTGGGTGGTTTGATTTATTCTTTTTATGGGTTGGCCGAGGAAGCTTCATGAGTTTTGCTCGAATGACTCTGTTGATCCGCCTCCCAAAGTAAGGGTTCATTTCCCAACACCAATCAAAGTTGTGTAGAGTCATACAAGGTCTTTACTATTTCTAGTTGAATATTTGCTCTTATATACATATAAACTTTGCCATTTGGCATATTGAGTACAAAATTTAGCTTACAGAGATTGAGCTGACAGAAGAGATGGCAAGGAGATTGATAACGAGAATGGAGAGAGAAGAAGATAAGGTGGCCAGAACAGAGGCTTAACCCAATCAAGGCTCTGCTGAAAAGCGCAACAGAAGAACGTTGATCACAATATATTACTAGAAAAGAACAGGCAAGAAGGTAGTACATTCTAACAACCATAATAGGCACCATGTGAGCCAACTAAAAGAAAACACACGCAACATACAGACTGGAGAATCAACCTTCAGGGCTATTTCTTTGCCATAGTCTCGTAGGTATAAAATTAACTTCAATAGAATTTGAGATATATAACAACATACTTGCTTTATGGTGTTCTCATTGCCATTTGCGATACAAGCTGGAATACACGGCCAGAAAAGGCATGTAAACATAAAGAGATCAATCATAAAGGTGGACAAGATAAGTCTCGAATAAGGTGAAACCAGCCAAAGGTGAACTATTGTTGCAGGGTTCTTTGAACTTGTATGCCTTTGCCTTCATGCTAGTTTGGCCAGAAAAATATATTTGTCGCGATCTAGCGCTTTCTTATGTTTGTAAGATGCTTCCAAAATGCTACCCGCACTGTGTGCAAAAACCTTTCTTTTACTTCTCTGACCACCATAAGAGTGGAAATTACAACAGACTAACAAATAAACCAAAATTATGTCTTGAGCTTGATCAGCTTAGTCACAACAAAGAAAAGGTGACAACTATGAAACCATGTAAACAAAAATAACGATCAGAATAACAGCCTGTGTGAAAACAATGAAGGGAAGGATATAACTAGGATGCAACAGAAAGGTTACCAACAGTCGGTGTCGACAAGAATGGTGGAAAGTTGTTATATGGCCACCGGTAAAGCTTGTTATAGTTGGAACCAAACACCCTCTCAAGCTGGAACGTCTTGATGTCCATTGAGAAAAGGCCGCATCGATTTATGGGCTTCCATGATGGTGTAGGTACAATTTCTCAGGTTGAACTCTCCGAGAAATAATACTGAGAAGAGTCGAGGAGATTGTCTTCTCCAACTGCCACTGGCTGAACTTGCGCCTTTGTTTCGCCAAACAAAATAACTGAGGACAGATGTCTCACGTGGTAGCACAAACATCCCTACGATGCCCTCCCCTGCCTCCACAATGGCTATTTGCACATGAGTGGCTCTGCTTCCTGGGAGGTCCATGTGAGAACTCCATACTGGGTGTCAAGCACTGTATCTTCTCCCCACACCCGTCACCCCATACAAACAGCCATATGCATATTGGAGCCAGCATGAGGAAGGCGATTATGTATCGGCGAGTAGCTTGCCATTGTCCAAAGCTGGAAGAGAAGACGAAGACGGCCTCTGTGCCGGTGAATGCCACACATATCACTCTGAAAATGCCTTCGAAGCCTCCTCGCCGCCGCCCACCAGGAGGATCTCGACATCCAAACCCGCGTGGTTTGCCCACTCGAACTAACCCACTCATCGAATTCAGGCATTGGGGAAGCAGGAGATGCCGCCGGTGCAAGGGATCGACACCACCAGCTCCGCTGTAGTCTCGCCGGCAGGAGGACGCGACCATCGCAGGTGTCTGAAATGGCCTAGCCACCGGATGGGGCGGGAGGAAGGAGAAGGTGAAGTCAACGGCGAGGGCGACGGCTTTGGCCGCAGAGGCGGAGGGGTGAGGCGGCTCGGCGGGGAGGAAGACTCGCGAAAATCGGCGAAGCCGAGGAGGGCGGGCGGATCTTGCGGTACTGCCGAGGAAGGAGCGGCCAGCGGCGAGGCGGCGGAAGGAGACGCAGGCAGACGCCGGACGAGGTCGGCTGGGGTCGGCAGCCGGAGGAAGACTTCAGTGCAAGAGCTCGCCGGGATGGGCAGCGAGGCCATCTCCTGGGGCCCATGCCGCTGCCGAGAGGAATGACAGCGGTGCTCGAGGATGGCCATCCCGCCGCCGGAGGTGAGAGAGAAACCCTAGCTCATGATTTGGGGAAGAAGAAGCCGGGCGAAGCGCCAGGATTTGGACGCTTTGATGGGCCTTTTCTGAAGAAGAGCGCTGATGGGCCATTAGCCCATCCCATCCTATCTGGCTGTATGTATGTGTGTGTGTATCGTGACTGTGAATCTGTCATACATACAGTATTGACTCGCTGCATGATGACTCACCAAGACAAACAAACTCTCACCAATC
Organism: Aegilops speltoides; assembly: GCA_021437245.1. NCBI lineage: Eukaryota > Viridiplantae > Streptophyta > Magnoliopsida > Poales > Poaceae > Aegilops > Aegilops speltoides. The sequence continues at coordinate 55,096 of JAHHZJ010003102.1, read as the reverse complement.
ATTACTGTATCAGCGACTCAAACAAGATAAATTAAAAGAAAACTGCAGATACTATCATTCTAGATTACCGTATTACAGAACCAAAAGCACTGGATAGTGGTTATTTCTCTAGTTGCATCACCAACGTCTCTAGTACAGACACTATTAGTATTCGAACTGCATTTTTTTGGTTCCAGAAGTGTATTCATACTATAGATATTCGGATACATAAGAGCAGAAGATAAGCCTTAGCATCGGCAACATGGACGAAAGCATGTAAACATACATAAATGAATGATTAAAAACACATAATACTGTTAAAACAATCAGTAGCTTTGACGCTTCCATTGGACATAATTTTTTTTTTCCGGGTGTCCACTGGACATAATTGTAATAACTTGCATCAAAAACCAACACTCGCATCAGCAGCAGCACTTCTCTTTCGATCTTCCAGTGCTTCAGGTTATTAGCATGAGAGTAGCCAGGGAGGGAGTGAGCAAATCTGCAACCCATCCAAATCGACAACGCCCTTCAAGCAGCCATGTTGAATAGGCTAAATCGTGCTAGAAAAGATCACAATCTCTGACGGTCATAATTAATCTACTGATTGTGCAGAAATTGAATGTTTATTACTGCTCTTGCCACCTTATCTGACAGCCGCACCGATCATTGTCGGATCAAGCCACGCAAGATAAACTCCACGTTAATTTCAGATGACCATATTACGGACATGCATAGTCACAAGTACCCTATTGCCAATCACCCTGTGGTCAACTGTCCAGTACGTCACAGCATAACCTCAATCAGAATCATGCCCAGTCCTTGATACACCAGCCTGACCTCCAGTATTCGTGATCATCATCAGTGCTCTCGCCGTGAGGTCTACCTATGGGCTCTTCAGCCTGCAGCGCCTCCGCACCTTGTTCCAGCATCTCCTTCTCATCATCTTCCTGTGTATCTGCCCAACATACGCATACTCAGACTGTAGATATTCAGAGTACAAGAAGAAAGTATCAAGCACATGGACTACAAGAAAACACAGGCAATACATCCAGCATCAAGAATCAACATTCATCTGTTTGTCCTACGTTCTTGATCATTAGGATATTCAAAGAAATCTCTTCATTTTTTGATTTGTCCTATAAGAACGAGTTGGCATTTGCATTAACTAGCTATCATGGCATCGCCCGTATACTGGGGTGATGTCAGACTTGAGTGCTTCACCGATCATCTGATGTGTTATTTACCCTGGGAAAAGTAGATCTCCTAATTTCAAGTACCAAAGCATAGTTCAAAGTATTGTGGTTGGACTTCTTTACTCTACTGGAGGCAGAGTATAAATACCACACAAGCTCAAAATTGGATTTATATTTAGATATAGCAGTGAGGGATTTGGGTGGAACAAAAAGGGAGAATTCATGACTGAAATCTGGAAGGGCTATTTTGAGAATTTATTCTCTCGGATCAGATTAACTTATAAATTTTATCTGAATTGTGACCCGAGCATAATTCAGATTCATAAGAAACAGAGAGCATTGAAAGAAAAGAGGTGAAGGGAACCAGAATCGGGCGGCGAGTTGTTGTGTTAGCTTGACCCTCATCCAATACTATACAAGACAAGGATCTCTAATATACAACAACCTGCCTAAGTTTACACCACACGCACACAAGTTACACCACTGCGGACACGCTATAACTACAGCTATATCATTTAACATCCTCCTCAATCTGAACGTGTCAAGGTTGAGATTGTTCTTGAAAGCTTGTAGTTGTGGAATCTGTAATGGCTTTGTAGAACCATCAGCACTAGTAGAAAAGGGTCTCATGTGCAGCCTATTAGTCCCGGTTTGAATTGAGTCGGCACTAATGTGACCATTAGTGCCGGTTCCAACGGCTAGGCGGGCCGCCTCAGTAGTACCGTTCAGGCGTAATCCTTAGCACCGGTTCGCTCCACTAACCGATACTAAAGAGAGTGTTGGCAGATATTGTCGACTGGGCCCGCCCAACACCTTTTAGTACCGGTTCGTGGCACGAACCGTACTACAGTGTCATCCTGCATATAAACCCTTCGTCCAGCTCGGTCTGCTTCCTTCCCCTTCCCTCTCCTCTCGTTCTTCCTCTCTCCCTCGAGCTCATCACACATTTTGCCCAAAATTTGTCAAGATTTCAAGGCCCCATCCATTCAAGTGATCACAAAGGTTAGCAACTTTGTCCTTTCATCTCTCATTGCTAGATTAGCTCTTGCAATGCTTTATATAGTGATTAATTTGTGGGTTTTAGTAGTTTGGGAGGAATTATATGTGGTAGTTTATTTGATTTATATGCAATTTGAGCTTAAAATAACTCTTAGTTTGCATATGTACGTGTGGTTTAATTAGTGCCTTCCTGCCTCCGTCAGAACCACCGCCGATCGTCCACACTGCCTGCTGTTGTCACCACCTTGTGGTGAGCCTCTTGTTCTTATCTTTTTATATAAAAAAATCATGTTTGTGTGATTTAGATATATAGTTACTTGTATAATTATCTTACCAGACGTTGTTTGTTATACATAGTGCCATGGTTTTGATATCCGCCCCCGGCCCTCGTCCGTGTTATGATTCGGATGTGGTATATTCTCTTTAAAACTATTTGTTGCATTTCGTGTTATGAAAAATTATGCCCATCAAGTTAATATAGATATTTTTATTTAGGAGGTATGTGAACCGAAATTCCAACCGACCCTATTGTTGAGAGGTTAAATTTAGTTGAAAGAGAAAACGAGTATTTGAAAGAAAAAATTGAAAAGAATTGAGGGGAGAAGATGGAATTGGAGTTGCATGTTGCCGATGTCGTCGATATCACAAGATCATGATGGAGAAAATGCTGTTGAAGATTAGAAAGATTAGAAAATATGCCATTGATAGTGAGGCTTGGTATCATTATGTTGTTGAATCAATTGTTACCTTAGTTGCGATCTTGATCGCATTTGTTGTTGCATTTAAATGCTTTAGCTAGAGAGTTATTACTATGTTGCATTTAAGTGTTGTATGAACTTTATGTATGAACTTATATTAAATTGGTCTATATTCGTGGTGTGTGATGAAGATGCACCGACAATGGATGTACGATGACCGATGCTCTCCCAGTTCGTTGATGGCGGTATACTTTTCTCGATTATGCTCAGAAAACAAGCGGGCGGATGGTTTTATGCCTTGTTCATGTGCTGGCTGTAAGAATGATCACAATTACTCTAACTCAAGAACCATTCACTTCCACCTGCTTGAGTCCAGTTTCATGCCCCACTATAATGTTTGGACCAAGGACGGAGAATAAGGGGTTATGATGGAAGACAATGAAGAAGAAGAGGACGACGATAGCTATCCCGACCATGGGTTCCCCGAATATGATGATACAACAATGGGGAAGAAGCTGAGCCGCCATGCGAGAAGAAGTTGAAGAAGAGGCATCGATGAGCCCGCCGATGATCTAGGTCGGGCCATTGCCGATGCAAAGAGAAATCAGCAAGTGAAAAGGAGATGATCTATATCATTTTTTTGTAGTAGTAGTAGATGATGATGATGATATATGAGTACTTGGTCAATTTTTTTTGTTATAATTTTGTTTGATGAATGTTTTCTGTTAAAACTCGTATTAAGTTTGTTCGATGAATGTTTCATGGGAGAGAGGGAGTAAAAATTCATCAGACATGAGGGGGGAGGAGTCCCCCTCCGGTTCCTAACTCTCTCGGATTCAACATATATTCAACATGAGGGGGGGGGGCGGTCGATACCCCCTCCCGATAAATTCGACATGAGGGGGGGGGTCGATATACCCCCTCCCCGATAACATTTTTTCCATGTATGCATGTCGTCGTTGTTGATATACCCCCTCCTTTACCAAGCTAAAAGAGCTTTGTCGTCGAGGTCACCCCGAACCCATTAAGCCTTGATGAGGCCACCCCAAACCCTAGGGAAGCGTCGAGGCCATTAAATAATATAATTCCTTGTTGTGAATAGTTATAGCTAGGTCTACGTTTGCCACTAATATATCCATCTGTCATGTTTGTATAATAATTGCCATGTTGTAATATTTGCGTAAACTATGGAGCACGGCCTAGACGAGGAAGCGTATCGGTGTTGGGGACATAATCACAGCCGAGCTGATGTCATGTCGATCTCAATGAAACCGATGGTCTGGAAGGAGAGGATGAAGAATTAGGCTACAGCTTATCGAACAACAGAGGAGGAAGGACATGATTATGATGGCTCCGTGACCGAATGCCGTGAAAGAAGGAGGTCATGATGACGGTTCCGTGACCTAACAGAGTCCGCCAGTATAGATATTAATTGCTTATGTTGACTAGCTAATTGATGCATTCATTGTTTTGGTATCTACACATATTAACTCTCGCCTTTTCTTCTTATTTCTAGCCCTCCGGATCGAAAGCACAACTTCGTGAAGAGACGAGGCCCAAGAAAAAGTTGCTCTCGATGAAAGGTTCACAATCACAACAATCACGCTGATGGCCAACCGATTGAACCCTTCCGACCAAGGAGGCATTTATCGCTCAAAGGCGGGTTCTTGTTAGGGACATGATCCCGATCAGCATCTAGCCATGGAATCAGCCTAAGGATGAAGAGCTTCAAGTTTCTTTTGTCGAAGATAGACAGAAAGATGATTTTTGGAAAGCGCTGAAGGTAAATTTCACCATACCGAAGAGGAGGATCCAGAGAATCCAGTTATGGAGCCAATGAGCAAGTCCTTTATGCTCAAGAAGATGGCAGGTCTATTCAAGAGGTGGAAGAATGAGCTGAAAGCAAAGTTTCGACAAAGAAAAGACACAAATCGCCGGCCGATTTGAGAAGCTCAGAGATCAATAGGACGATTTGTGGCCAACAAGACATCGGAGAGGAGTAAGAAGATGTCATCGATAAACAAGATAAATGCTGCGGAGCATCACCATCGCACAGGTCGTGGCTACCTCAGCCCAACCGCTAGGGCCAAGGCTGAGAACGACCGCTTGATAAAGGGTCGAACCAGAGACATTGAACTGGCTGCACTATTGCCGCACTTGGTTCTTCGGGTTGGCGGAACGTTGACCCCGTAATGGAAGTGCGCTTGGACGAGGGAGCAATCGCGAATACCCTCACGAAGCTTCAGCCCTATATTAACGCAGCGCGAAGGGACGCTCGCTCTGCATGAGAGAGAAGGATAAGCTCACAATGGCCTCGAATCCCGAGCACCTCGACGGACACGAGGCATGCCATGCTCCGCTCTGTGGAAGGCTGGGTTTCCGGACGCAGCGGTTACAAATGCCAAGAAAGGAGGAGGAAGGTGGAGCAGAGCGAATCGCAGGAGCTGCACCCAAGGGTGCATAAGCTAGAGGAACGAGATGCGTCAAGCAAGCAACCCGCCGGGTTATCCTCGGTTACCCCGCCATCTCAGCCGAGAAGCAGATGGCTTCCACCGAGCTGCTTCAGGATCCTATCTTCACGGCTTTGCTAACTACCCCGTGGATGCTATCACGGAGTCTCAACATTGCCACCTTATGACGCAATGGCGAAGTACAAAGTCAAGGCGGCGGCTGTCGGCCTCGCTTTGACCTCCCGAACCTGGTGTAACTTTTCACCGTCGCCCAATTCCGTATGGATATGCTAGGGTGACTGCCGCTGTCAAAACCGACGGATCTCGGTAGGGGGTCCCGAACTCTGCATCTAGGCGGATGGTAACAGAGACAAGGGACACAATGTTTTTACCTGTGTTCGACCTCTCGATGGAGGTAAAACCCTACTCTTGCTTGATTGATATTGATGATATGGGTAGTTCAAGAGTAGATCTACCACGAGATCACAGAGGCTAAACCCCAGAAGCTAGCCTATGGTATAATTGTTGTTCGCCCCACGGATTAAAACCCTCCGGTTTATATAAGCACCGGAGAGGGTTAGGGTTACACAGAGTCGGTTACAATGGTAGGAGATCTACATATTTGTATCGCCAAGCTTGCCTTCCACGCTAAGGGAAGTCACATCCGACACGGATGGAGTCTTCAATCTTTTATCTTCATAGTCCAGAATCCAACCAAGATGATAGTTCGCTATCCGACACCCCTAGTCCAGACTCCTCAAGAGCCCTCGAACCAGGCTTCAATGATGACGAGTCCGCACGCATATTCTCTTCGCATTGCAAGGCGGGTTCTCCTCCTAATACTTCATAGAAGATTTTGAACACAAGGATAGTGTCCAGCTCGCAAAATAAGTTCCACATACCACCGTAGAGAGAATAATATTTACACAAGTTCAATCTGCCGACGTATTCCGTGGAGTGACATCACACCACGGCAAAGCCTTTATTCAATCGCTTTTACTGCTCCACCTCAGCGCTTAGCGAGGTGGTTTCTTGGCACGCCTTATCAAAGCAGAGATCGCGCCCCTTATTCCGGGATTCTCATCAATACGGGCATGGGTAACCCAACCGCCATTGATTACGGCGCTTGGGAGACAAGAGAGTTTTACCAGTCATGGGACGATAGTTTCGTTCATCCATATAAGGGATAAGGATCCACCTTTTACCTATGCCTTCTTCCTCCTTTGCTTATCCATTTCGCAAGACTCGAGCTCCAGCGCCTAAGTCCGCGACATCTCGCCTCAACCTTCCCCAGCCATGTCCGGAGCGGAGGCAAGTGGATGGCCTCCTCCGCCACGGCGGCACATCAAAAGGCTGCGGCAGTCGGATACTTGTCCAGCGACATCACAGATCGGCCTCCCGACAAGGGGCAGATCATCCCCACCCCGGCCCCATGAGAGGGTCAGATTCTCACCCACTTCCTCCGTGGACTAGGTTTTCCACTTCACCCATTTTTCCGGGGCTCATGTTCTACTACGGCTCTGTATTTCCATGATCTGGCCCCAATTTCATCCTCAACATCTCGGCGCTCATCGTCAGGCAGCGTAGGCCTTCCTTCCGCATCCAGCCCCACTTTGGCTTATGGTCAAGACCTTCAATGTCAAGTCAAGGTAGTGGGCGGCCGCAAGTGGAGTGCGGAGGTGCATGGTGGGCAAGATGCCCAACGCTCTATGGCTCGAGGGCTCCTTCAGGAGACCATAAAGGGGTGGCAATCGGGTGGTTCTATATCACCGAGCCGCATGACCCTAAATGGGTAGCGGCCCCCGAATTTCGATCCGGCTTCCCTACACGGCTCACCTCTTAGAAAGAGAAGGGCCTATCATGGGGTGATTTGGAAGAGCTGAACGGACTCCAACTCGTGTCAAAACCTTGGTGAACAAGAAGCCAAGCTTGTCAACATAGTCCAAGTCATGCTCATCCGCGGATCCTCCCGTGGCAACAACGGGCCTTTAATTTCGAGTTTGATCCGCACAACACCAAACCTTGAGCAGGCTCTACGATACTATGTACGAAGACGCCTGAAGGTGCTGTTCAGGGCGCCGAGGTTCTGTGATCCGCTATTGAAGATCGCGATTTAGCTCGCAGCATCAAGCCGCGAGGTAAGCTATTTTACCCTTTACTCTATGCGGGTCTAAAACTCCCTTTACCTTTGACAGCCCGCAAAAGACGTAAGGGCAGGTTAATTGTCCGACCCCTTGCCGTAAGACTCCAGCGGACGCCCAATTAACGGGTTGTTGGTTCCGCGCCACATGGTGTCGGAGAAGAAGGCCAATAAGAAGGCCACGGAACCCGAAGAGTTCTCGGCGCCGTGTTATCGACTCATCGCCTGATGACTGAGACGACTCTCTCCGCAAGACGAGGAGGAGAAAAGAGGCCTCTCTGCCGGGGAAGAGAAGAAAGGAAGGCCGCCCAACGGGGAGGCCAAAGGGTCCAAGAAGGAAGGACCTCCTCCGGACTACTCCACCAACGCCGATGATGATGAAGAGGAGTGGCCACCATGACTAAGCCTCGCGCACTTCGTAAGTGTCCGGATACCAGAATAACTCATGGTGTTTCATTTGTCACATAGAATCTCCTAACGCCGAATACAACCATGCAGCCCGCCCAAGGACGGGCTTGACACTTCAACGAGCGGCTCCCTGGCTCCGTCGGACGTGAATAGCACTTCACTTCCGGCTGCCACCTCTCCTCGCGCTGCGGACGACGCCGAGGTGGGGTCCCAAAAGGGGCCCAGCCAGGAGGAGGAAGTCCCGGAGGCGCCGCAAGGCAACCTCCCGGACTTCGGGCATAAGAGGGATCAAACCCCAAAGGGCTCTAAGTCCGGCCTTGGGACGGACTCCGCACCGGAACCTTCAGTGGTTCCGGAGTCCTGCAGGCGGCCCCTTCGTAAGAAGGGCGAGACTGCGACACCGGTGACCTCCGGCCCAACCGAGGCACCGGATAATTTGCTGGAGGCGCTTAACGGCGCTCCATTGATAAGGAGCACCGTCACCGTTATGAGTGCGGTGATCCAAAAGTTCAGTCCACTAAGAGCGGGCTGACTGAAGCCTGTGCAGCCTTCTAACAGGCTTTGAGGTATGTAGTTAAGATATGTAAAAATATTACCGCATAGACAGAGCCCCTAATGCTTCAGCTTTGGTGTTCGAAAGAAAAGCCGAACCGAGGATCTAAAAAGATATACGCAGGAGTCTAACAAAAGCATGTCAATATGGGAATGCAGGCGCGCCGACCTTTGCCGACCGATCATGGAGGTCAATGCATGAAGCAGTAACCTCGAGCGTCCGAGAACGAGCTCGGCCTTGCCAAGAAGCAGCTCGAGGACAAGGAAGGTAAGTAATACCTTATGGAAGTATATAAAAGATGTGGTCGCAAAAATTACAAGAATAACGTGAGAATTGCAGGGCCACGAACGAGGTGGCGACCTCAAGGAAGTGGTGTCCAAGGCCGAATCAATGTGGCTGCCAGAACACCCGAGCGAGAGAAGCAGGAGGCGCGGTGGCGGAGGTGTGGCAAGAGCTCCGTGCTCGTGGAAAAATACGAGGGTTTGGACAACTTCGGTCGGTCGCTTCATCTGAAACTACTCCAAGGCAGCAACTTTGGAGTTACGTAGAATAGGATCCCGGAAAAGAATTCCTTGTCCATATGAGTAGTCTATCATCCCTAATAAGCCAGGCTATTACATCTCGATCGGCTATATCTCCCACGTGTCGAAGCCGACTTAGACATAACCGCATTGAAAGCAATGTCGCAAGTGAGGTAATCTTCACAACCAAGTAATACATAAGGGAAAAGAGATACATAGTTGGCTTACAATCGCCACTTCACACAATTACATGAATAAAGCATTACATCATCCAGATACAATCAAGGTCCGACTACGGAACCAAAATAAAAGAAGAACCCAGCGACAAAAGGTCCACGATCGACCTAACGGGCTCCACTCTTGATCAACTAGAACGAAACAACACAAGGGCAAGATCTTCATCGAGCTCCTCCTTGAGCTTGATTCGTCCACCTCTTCGGTAACATAGGCACCAAACTGGTTTGGACGCTCACAAGATTTGAACTTTCGTCCCACCGAGTTGTCAACTTCGGTCCGACCGAGATTGGTCAAATGTGTGTAACGGTTGGATTTTGTGTGGAGGCTATAAATACCCTCCACCTCCTCTTCATTCGTGGAGAGAGCCATCGAAAAGAACTACCACTCCTACCTTACATTTCGAGAAGAAAACTACCTACCCTTGTGTTGAGATCAAGTTGCTCCACTCCCACCATATGCAACTTGATTTCTAGTCTTCCAAGTTGCTTTCCACTCAATCCTTTCTTCCACCACAGCCAAATCAGTGAGGAGAGTTGAGTGTTGGGGAGATTATCATTTGAAGCACACAAGAGCAAGCAGTTCATCATCACCAACACCATCTATTACCTTTTGGAGGGTGGTGCCTCCTAGATTGGTTAGGTGTCGCTTGGGAGCCTCCGTCATGATGTGGAGTTGAACCAAGAAGTTTGTAAGGGCAAGGAGATCGCTTACTGTGAAGATCTACCCCAAGTAAGGCTAGTCATCCGTGGGCGAGGCCATGATGGCATAGACAAGGTTGCTTCTTCGTGGACCCTTCGTGGTGGAGCCCTCCGTGGACTCTCGCAGCCGCTACCCTCCGTGGGTTGAAGTCTCCATCAACGTGGATTGACGATAGCACCACCTATCGGAACCACGAGAAAAATCTCCGTGTCTCAAATTGCGCTTTGCTCTTCTCCACCTCTCATTTACTACATGTGCAATTTACTTTCCGCTGCCACAACTCTAGAATTGCATGTGTAGGGTGATACTTGACTTGGTTATCATTGTGAACTTGCTAAAAACTTGCCCTAATCAAAAGGATAAATTTTTAAGTTGTCAAGTAGTCTAATCACCCCCCCTCTAGACATACTTCCGATCCTACACTAGGTTCTGCTCTGAAGACTCCATGCCTATGGCGGAAGGAGCTCATCAACCTTCCGAACTGGACGCCTCCGCCTCCTCCTGCTCCTCCGGCGAGTCAGGGCACTCCGCCTCCTCCACCGCCCTTCCTTCGGGCGAGTGACGATCAGGGCACGCATGGCGACACTCCGCCTCCTTCTCCGCTCCTCCTCCGTGAGTGACGATCAGGCACGCGTGGCGGCACTCCGCCTTTCTCCGGCGTGGCGGAACTCCGCCTCCTCCTTCTCCGCCACAAGAAGGGCGGAAGAGACCCGCCACCGCCTGGCTGCTCCGACGCGTCGTAGTCCTTCTCCCCCGCCTCGTAAGCAAGCACGAAGAAGACAGACGCCGCAGCCGCTCCGTCTGCTCCGGCGCCTAGCAGCACAAGAAGAGAGAGGCAATACTGACACGGTCCACCTCTAAAGCCTGTACTGAAGTTACCGTGCACGAGAGGACCAAGGAGGAAAACGATACGATCGCGTGCACCAAGTGAAGGAGTTCTTTGAAGGGGTTAAAGAAGATACATCCACCTCCGGAGGAGAAGGTAGATCCGTGAAAGCAAAGCGCACTCTCGATGCCCCGAGGAAACCACCAAAGTCTCCGCCGAGAACCAACTATGAGCGACATCGAACGTATACATATCTCCAAGCCAAGCGGTCGGGAACTCTCACAATAATAAAAGGTCAAAAGAACAACGAGCAAAGGGGAAAAAATTGCCCAGCTCGGCAACAAGCACAGCAATCGTGCCCCCGCCAATGTGTCTAATCCTCCGGGACGGTGGCGGTTATGGCAATCTTGAAGATTACCTGCCGACGATGTACTTCCTGATTTCATGGAGGTGGACTTATTCAGATATGAGTACGGAAGCCGCCGTCAAAGATGAAAAGTCTCTGACAACAATGATGCGAAGATTCCATAGTTTGTACATGAAAACCTGCAGAGAGTCTGAGGGGACGAACACTTTGTATCTGAAAATTAAAGAGGAGCACGACCTCATTTCAAATGATGTGTTGGCTATTCCATTTGAGGAGTTCTTCGAGTTCTTCAATCAAAAGGCCCTCGATAAATTAATGGTCTTTTGCTACTGCCTGTAAGTACTATTTCTGTCATTAGTCTGTATATATAGCTCGGCTCTTTCATTGAATGTATTTATAATTAATTATCCTCAATATATTATGCAGATTGAAGAACGTTGAGTGCAAAAAAAAATGAAATCTATGATATTGGGTTCATTAACACAAATATCATAGATGTATTTCTAGTTGAAAAGAACGTCGAAGAGGCCGAGGACAACTTGCTACAATCGTTAATCAAAAATCAAAACAAAGATACCATACTCTTTCCTTACAACGGCCCGTGAGTGTTACTGTCGTGTGCATATTCGGTTTCCCTTATTACTCGAGCGAGGTTAATGTAACTGATGAGTTATGCATGCGTGTGCAGGTACCACTATATTCTTCTGGAGATTAAGCTTGAGCATGGACTAGTAACAGTCTTAGACTCCAGACGGAAAGATCCCAGCACCTATGCGGACATGACTGAAATGCTCAGCAAGTAAGTTCAATCGATCATTATCGCACCATATCGGCAACTTTTTGTTCATTTCCTGATATCTCAAGTAATAATAATTATTTTCTTTGTCTTGCAGGGTTTGGAAACAGTTCACCGCACAAACTCCGGACTGCCAAGGAGCTGCAATATGTATACCCGAAAGTAAGTACTATCGGCGCCAAGATCTCCGCTGATTCTATAGCTATACTTTCATCAATGCCATTTATATAATGCTTCATTATCAGTTTGATTGACCTCTATTTCTTGTAAAGTGCTTGTGGCAGGAGGAAGGAATGATTTCTGTGCATACTACGTGTGCGAAGTTCATCCACAACGCGACTTTGAAAAACAAGCGGGCTACTCTAGAAGACAATATGAAGTGCGTAAGCAATAATATTCACAATTTCATTTTATTACACCATCATTTCTGTTGAGTTTCATTCATATATATGTATTAATTAACCCCTTCTTCAAATTAATTAGACGTGGCGGATGCGGATGAACTCCTACCACCAGATCGCATGAAAGCAATTCAAGAGGAGTTGGCGGATTCTTTCTTGAACACGCCATCAAGAAAGCCGAGAATACCACGTGGAACTTCATTTCAAATGCTAGTGGTTTGTAATTAAGAGATCTTATATAGATTGTACATGTATGTAGCCAGTAAAACTTGTTGTTCGACCAATCTCTCGGAAAAGGAGAGGTCGATCGATCACTTCTCTCGGTATGCATGACGAACTTCTGTACTCGATTTTTCCCTTCATTTTCTTACTAGCTAGCGTGTCGAGGGCCATATGTATATAGTACGAAGCGTCGACCAAGCACGGACATAAGAGAGGACACTTCTTTCTATTAATTAGCTAGCTAATACAATATATGAAACACCTAAATTAACCCCCAAAACCCCCACCCCCCCTTTGAAAAAAACAAAAACCCCAGCCACTCGAACGCCGACGTGGATGTCTTTTGGTCCCGTTGGTGCCACCAACCAGGACCAAAGGCCCCTGCTCGGGCTCGGCGACCGCCACGTGGAGGACCATCTGTCCCGGTACGTGTTAGAACCGGGACTAAAGGGAGGAGGTATTAGTAACGACACATTAGTCCCGGTTCATGAACCGGGACTAAAGGCCCTTACGAACCGGGACCAATAGGTGTTTTTCTACTAGTAGTAGGATCAGAATTGGGTGGTTTGATTTATTCTTTTTTGCGGGTTGGCCGGGAGGAAGCTTCATGAGTTTTGCTCAGAATGACTCGGTTGATCCGCTCCCAAAGTAAGGGTTCATTTCCCAACACCAATCAAAGTTGTGTAGAGTCATACAAGGTCTTTACTATTTCTAGTTGAATATTTGCTCTTATATACAGATAAACTTTGCCATTTGGCATATTGAGTACAAAATTTAGCTTACAGAGATTGAGCTGACAGAAGAGATGGCAAGGAGATTGATAACGAGAATGGAGAGAGAAGAAGATAAGGTGGCCAGAACAGAGGCTTAACCCAATCAAGGCTCTGCTGAAAGTGCAACAGAAGAACGTTGATCACAATATATTACTAGAAAAGAACAGGCAAGAAGGTAGTACATTCTAACAACCATAATAGGCACCATGTGAGCCGACTAAAAGAAAACACACGCAACATACAGACTGGAGAATCAACCTTCAGGGCTATTTCTTTGCCATAGTCTCGTAGGTATAAAATTAACTTCAATAGAATTTGAGATATATAACAACATACTCGCTTTATGGTGTTCTCATTGCCATTTATGATACAAGCTGGAATACACGGCCAGAAAAGGCATGTAAACATAAAGAGATCAATCATAAAGGTGGACAAGATAAGTCTCGAATAAGGTGAAACCAGCCAAAGGTGAACTATTGTAGCAGGGTTCTTTGAACTTGTATGCCTTTGCCTTCTGCTAGTTTGGCCAGAAAAAATATATTTGTCGCGATCTAGCGTTTCTTATGTTTGTAAGATGCTTCCAAAATGCTACCCGTACTGTGTGCAAAAACCTTTCTTTTACTTCTCTGACCACCATAAGAGTGGAAATTACAACAGACTAACAAATAAACCAAAATTATGTCTTGAGCTTGATCAGCTTAGTCACAACAAAGAAAAGGTGACAACTATGAAACCATGTAAACAAAAATAACGATCAGAGTAACAAACTATCAAGCAACATACAGCCTGTGTGAAAACAATGAAGGAAGGATATAACTAGGATGCAACAGAAAGGTTACCAACAGTCGGTGTCGACAAGAATGGTGGAAAGTTGTTATATGGCCACCGGTAAAGCTTGTTATAGTTGGAACCAAACACCCTCTCAAGCTGGAACGTCTTGATGTCCATTGAGAAAAGGCCGGCATCAGACGATGGGCTTCCATGATGGTGTAGGTACAATTTCCTCAGTGTTGAACTCTCCGAGAAATAATACTGAGAAGAGTCGAGTGAGATTGTCTTCTCCAACTGCCACTGGCTGGAACTTGCGCCTTTGTTTCGCCAAACAAAATAACTGAGGACAGATGTCTCACGTGGTAGCACAAACATCCCTACGATGCCCTCCCCTGCCTCCACAATGGCTATTTGCACATGAGTGGCTCTGGCTTCCGGTGGGAGGTCCATGTGTGAGAACTCCATACTCCGGGTGTCAAGCACCTGTATCTTCTCCCCACACCCGGTCACCCCATACAAACCGCCATATGCATATTGGAGCCAGCATGAGGAAGGCGATTGCGGTATCGAAGGAGTAGCTTGCCATTGTCCAGTGCTGGAAGAGAAGACGAAGACAGCCTCCTTGTGCCGGGTGAATGCCACACATATCACTGAAAAATGCCTCTTGAAGCCTCCTCGTCGCCGCCCACCAGGAGGATCTGACATCAAACCCGCGTGGTTTGCCCACTGGACGAACCCACTCATCGAATTCAGGCATTGGGGAAGCAGGAGATGCCGCCGGTGCAAGGATCGCACACCACCAGCTCGCGTAGTCTCGCCTGGCAAGGAGGACGCGACCATCGCAGGTGTCTGAAATGGCCTGGCCACCGGATGGGGCGGGAGGAAGGAGAAGGTGAAGTCAGCGGCGAGGGCGACGGCTTTGGCGCAGAGGCGGAGGGGTGAGGCGGCTCGGCGGGTGGAAGACTCGCGAAAATCGATGAAGCCGAGGAGGGCGGGCGTGGATCTTGCGGTACTGCCGGAGGAAGGAGCGGTCAGCGATGAGGCGGCGGAAGGAGACGCAGGCGGCAGACGCTCGGACGAGGTCGGCTGGGGTCGGCAGCCGGAGGAAGACTTCAGGCAAGAGCTCGTCGGGATGGGCAGCGAGGCCATCTCCTGGGGCCCATGCCGCCGCTGGAGAGGAATGACAGCGGTGCTCGAGGATGGCCATCCCGCCGCGGAGGTGAGAGAGAAACCCTAGCTCATGATTTGGGGAAGAAGAAGCCGGGCGAAGCGCCAGGATTTGGACGTTTTGATGGGCCTTTTCTCAAGAAGAAGAGCGCTGATGGGCCATTAGCCCATCCCATCCTATCTGGCTGTATGTATGTGTGTGTGTATGGTGACTGTGAATCTGTCATACATACAGTATTGGACTCGCTGCATGATGACTCACCAAGACAAACAAACTCTCACCAATCATTACTGTATCAGCGACTCAAACAAGATAAATTAAAAGAAAACTGCAGATACTATCATTCTAGATTACCGTATTACAGAACCAAAAGCACTGGATGGTGGTTATTTCTCTAGTTGCATCACCAACGTCTCTAGTACAGACACTATTAGTATTCGAACTGCATTTTTTTGGTTCCAGAAGTGTATTCATACTATAGATATTCGGATACAGAAGAGCAGAAGATAAGCCTTAGCATCGGCAACATGGACGAAAGCATGTAAACATACATAAATGAATGATTAAAAACACATAATACTGTTAAAACAATCAGTAGCTTTGACGCTTCCACTGGACATAATTGTAATAACTTGCATCAAAGAAACACAGACATGACACTAATGAAACCAACACTCGCATCAGCAGCAGCACTTCTCTTTCGATCTTCCAGTGCTTCAGGTTATTAGTATGAGAGTAGCCAGGGAGGGAGTGAGCAAATCTGCAACCCATCCAAATCGACAACGCCCTTCAAGCAGCCATGTTGAATAGGCTAAATCGTGCTAGAAAAGATCACAATCTCTGACGGTCATAATTAATCTACTGATTGTGCAGAAATTGAATGTTTATTACTGCTCTTGCCACCTTATCTGACAGCCGCACCGATCATTGTCGGATCAAGCCACGCAAGATAAACTCCACGTTAATTTCAGATGACCATATTACGGACATGCATAGTCACAAGTACCCTATTGCCAATCACCCTGTGGTCAACTGTCCAGTACGTCACAGCATAACCTCAATCAGCATCATGCCCAGTCCTTGATACACCAGCCTGACCTCCAGTATTCGCATCATCATCAGTGCTCTCGCCGTGAGGTCTACCTATGGGCTCTTCAGCCTGCAGCGTCTCCGCACCTTGTTCCAGCATCTCCTTCTCATCATCTTCCTGTGTATCTGCCCAACATACGCATACTCAGACTGTAGATATTCAGAGTACCAGAAGAAAGTATCAAGTACAGGGACTACAAGAAAAACACAGGCAATACATCCAGACTGAAGAATCAACATTCATCTGTTTGTCCTACGTTCTTGATCATTAGGATATTCAAAGAAATCTCTTCATTTTTTGATTTGTCCTATAAGAACGAGTTGGCATTTGCATTAACTAGCTATCATGGCATCGCCCGTATACTGGGGTGATGTCAGACTTGAGTGCTTCACCGATCATCTGATGTGTTATTTACCCTGGGAAAAGTAGATCTCCTAATTTCAAGTACCAAAGCATAGTTCAAAGTATTGTGGTTGGACTTCTTTACTCTACTGGAGGCAGAGTATAAATACCACACAAGCTCAAAATTGGATTTATATTTAGATATAGCAGTGAGGGATTTGGGTGGAACAAAAAGGGAGAACTCATGACTGAAATCTGGAAGGGCTATTCTGAGAATTTATTCTCTCGGATCAGATTAACTTCATAAATTTTATCTGAATTGTGACCCGAGCATAATCCAGATTCATAAGAAACAGAGAGCATTGAAAGAAAAGAGGTGAAGGGAACCAGCATCGGGCGGCGAAGTTGTTGTGTTAGCTTGACCCTCATCAATACTATACAAGATAAGGATCTCTAATCTACAACAACCTGCCTAAGTTTACAGCACACGCACACAAGTTACACCACCGTGACACGCTACAACTACAACTATATCATTTAACATCCTCCTCAATCTGAACGTGTCAAGGTTGAGATTGTTCTTGAAAGCTTGTAGTTGTGGAATCTGTAATGGCTTTGTAGAACCATCAGCACTAGTAGAAAAAGGGTCTCATGTGCAGCTCATTAGTCCCGGTTTGAATTGAGTCGGCACTAATGTGACCATTAGTGCCGGTTCCAACGGCTAGGCGGGCCGCTCTCAGTAGTACCGGTTCAGTGGCGAACCTTAGCACCGGTTCGCTCCACGAACCGATACTAAAGAGAGTGTTGGCAGTATATTGTCAGACCGGGGCCCGTCCAACACCTTTAGTACCGGTTCGTGGCACGAACCGGTACTACAGGTCATCCTGCATATAAACCCTTCGTCCAGCTCGCTCTGTTCTTCCCCCCTTCCCCTCTCCTCTCAGTTCTTCCTCTCTTCCCCTCAAGCTCATCACACATTTTGCCCAAAATTTGTCAAGATTTCAAGGCCCCCATCCATTCAAGTGATCACAAAGGTTAGCAACTTTGTCCTTTCATCTCTCATTGCTAGATTAGCTCTTGCAATGCTTTATATAGTGATTAATTTGTGGGTTTTAGTAGTTTGGGAGGAATTATATGTGGTAGTTTATTTGATTTATATGCAATTTGAGCTTAAAATAACTCTTAGTTTGCATATGTACGTGTGGTTTAATTAGTGCCTTCCGCCTCCGTCGTAACCACCGCCGATCGTCCACACTGCCTGTCGCTGTCACCACCTTGTGGTGAGCCTCTTGTTCTTATCTTTTTATATAAAAAATTCATGTTTGTGTGATTTAGATATATAGTTACTTGTATAATTATCTTACCCGTCGTTGTTTGTTATACATAGTGCCATGGTTTTGATATCCGCCCCGCCGGCCCTCGTCCCGTGTTATGATTCGGATGTGGTATATTCTCTTTAAAACTATTTGTTGCATTTCGTGTTATGAAAAATTATGCCCATCAAGTTAACATAGATATTTTTATTTAGGAGGTATGTGAACCGGAAATTTCAACCGACCCTATTATTGAGAGGTTAAATTTAGTTGAAAGAGAAAACGAGTATTTGAAAGAAAAAATTGAAAAGAATTGAGGGGAGAAGATGGAATTGGAGTTGCATGTTGCCGATGTCGTCGATATCACAAGATCATGATGGAGAAAATGCGTTGAAGATTAGAAAGATTAGAAAATATGCCATTGATAGTGAGGCTTGGTATCATTATGTTGTTGAATCAATTGTTACCTTAGTTGCGATCTTGATCGCATTTGTTGTTGCATTTAAATGCTTTAGCTAGAGAGTTATTACTATGTTGCATTTAAGTGTTGTATGAACTTTATGTATGAACTTATATTAAATTGGTCTATATTCGTGGTGTGTGATGAAGATGCACCGACAATGGATGTACGATGACTGATGCTCTCCCCAGTTCGTTGATGGCGTGCATACTTTTCTGATTGCGGCTCAGGAAAACAAGCGGGCGGATGGTTTTATGCCTTGTTCATGTGCTGGCTGTAAGAATGATCACAATTACTCTAACTCAAGAACCATTCACTTCCACCTGTTTGAGTCCAGTTTCATGCCCCACTATAATGTTTGGACCAAGGACGGAGAATAAGGGGTTATGATGGAAGACAATGAAGAAGAAGAGGACGACGATAGCTATCCTGACCATGGGTTCCCTGAATATGATGATACAACAATGGGGGAAGAAGCTGAGCCGGCCATGCGAGAAGAAGCTGAAGAAGAGGCATCAGATGAGCCCGCTGATGATCTAGGTCGGGCCATTGCCGATGCAAAGAGAAACTGCGCAAGTGAAAAGGAGATGATCTATATCATTTTTTTGTAGTAGTAGTAGATGATGATGATGATATATGAGTACTTGGTCAATTTTTTTTGTTATAATTTTGTTCGATGAATGTTTTCTGTTAAAACTCATATTAAGTTTGTTCGATGAATGTTTCATGGGAGAGAGGGAGTAAAAATTCATCAGACATGAGGGGGGAGGAGTCCCCCTCCGGTTCCTAACTCTCTCGGATTCAACATATATTCAACATGAGGGGGGGGGGTCGATACCCCCTCCCGATAAATTCGACATGAGGGGGGGGGGTCGATATACCCCCTCCCCGATAACATTTTTTCCATGTATGCATGTCGTCGTTGTCGATATACCCCCTCCTTTACCAAGCTAAAAGAGCTTTGTCGTCGAGGCCACCCCGAACCCATTAAGCCTTGATGAGGCCACCCCAAACCCTAGGGAAGCGTCGAGGCCATTAAATAATATAATTCCTTGTTGTGAATAGTTATAGCTAGGTCTACGTTTGCCACTAATATATCCATCTGTCATGTTTTTATAATAATTGCCATGTTGTAATATTTGCAGAAACTATGGAGCACGGCCTAGACGAGGAAGCAGAACGGGTGTTGGGGGACATAATCACAGCCGGAGCTGATGTCATGTCGTATCTCAATGAAACTGATGGTCTGGAAGGAGAGGATGAAGAATTAGGCTACAGTTATCGAACAACAGAGGAGGAAGGACATGATTATGATGGCTCCGGTGACCGAATGCCGGTGAAAGAAGGAGGTCAAGATGACGGCTCCGGTGACCGAACAGAGTCCGGCCAGGTATATATATTAATTAAGCCTATGCTGACTAGCTAATTGATGCATTCATTGTTTTGGTATCTACACATATTAACTCTCGTCTTTCTTCTTATTTCTAGCCCTCCGGATCGAGCACAACTTCGGTGAAGAGACGAGGCCCAAAGAAAAAGTTGCTCTCGATGAAAGGTTCACAATCACAGCAATCACGCGATGATGGCAACCGATAGAACCCTTCCGACCAAGGAGGCATTTATCGCTCAAGGGGGGTTCTTGTTAGGGACATGATCCCGATCAGCATCTAGCTATGGAATCAGCCTAAGGATGAAGAGCTTCAAGTTTCTTTTGTCCAAGATAGACAGAAAGATGATTTTTGGAAGCGTTGAAGGTAAATTTCACCATACCGAAGAGGAGGATCCAGAGAATCCAGTTATGGAGCCAATGAGCAAGTCCTTTATGCTCAAGAAGATGGCAGGTCTATTCAGAGGTGGAAGAATGAGCTGAAAGCAAAGTTTGTCGACAAAGAAAAGACACCAGAATTCGTCGGCCGATTTGAGAAGCTCAGAGATCAATAGGACGCATTTGTGGCCAACAAGACATCGGAGAGGAGTAAGAAGATGTCATCGATAAACAAGATAAATGCTGCGAAGGAGCATCACCATCGCACAGGGTCAGGTGGCTACCTCAGCCCAACCATTGTGGGCCAAGGCTGAGAACGACCTGCTTGATAAAGGGGTCGAACCAGAGACATTGAACTGGCCAGACCATTGCCAGACTTGGTTCTTCGGGGTTGGCGGAACGTTGGACCCTGTAACAGGGAAGTGCGTTTGGACGAGGGAGCAACTGCGAATACCCCTCACGAAGCTTCAGCCCTATATTAACGCAGCGCAGAAGGGACGCTCGCTCTGCATGAGAGAAGGATAAGCTCACAATGGCCCTCGGGAATCCTGAGCACCTGGACGGACACGAGGCATGCCATGCTCCGTTCTGTGGAAGGCTGGGTTTCCGGACGCAGGCGGTTACAAATGCCAAGAAAGGAGGAGGAAGGTGGAGCAGAGCGAACTGCAGGAGCTGCACCCAAGGGTACATAAGCTAGAGGAACGAGATGCAGTTCGAAGCAAGCAACCTGCCGGCTATCCCCGAAGCTACCCCGCCATCTCAGCGGAGAAGCAGATGGCTTCCACCGAGCTGCTTCAGGTGGATCCTATCTTCACGGCTCTTGCTAACTACCCCGTGGATGCTATCACGGAGTCTCAACATTGCCACCTTATGACGCAATGGCAGAAGTACAAAGTCAAGGCGGCTGTCGGCTCTGTTTGACCTCCTAAACCTGGTGTAACTTTTCACCGTCGCCCAATTCCGTAGGATATGCTAGGGTGACTGCGGTGTCAAACCGACGGATCTCGGTAGGGGGTCCCGAACTGTGCATCTAGGCGGATGGTAATAGGAGACAAGGGACACGATGCTTTTACCTGGTTCGACCTCTCGATGGAGGTAAAACCCTACTCTTGCTTGATTGATATTGATGATATGGGTAGTACAAGAGTAGATCTACCACGAGATCACAGAGGCTAAACCCTAGAAGCTAGCCTATGGTATAATTGTTGTTCGTCCTACGGACTAAAACCCTCCGGTTTATATAAGCACCGGAGAGGGTTAGGGTTACACAGAGTCGTTACAATGGTAGGAGATCTACATATCTCAGATCGCCAAGCTTGCCTTCCACGCCAAGGGAAGTCACATCCGGACACGGGATGGAGTCTTCAATCTTTTATCTTCATAGTCCAGGAGTCCAACCGAAGATGATAGTTCGGCTATCCGGACACCCCCTAGTCCAGGACTCCCTCAGTATCCCCTGAACCAGGCTTCAATGATGACGAGTCCGGCACGCATATTCTCTTCGGCATTGCAAGGTGGGTTCCTCCTCCGAATACTTCATAGAAGATTTTGAACACAAGGATAGTGTCCAGCTCTGCAAAATAAGTTCCACATACCACCGTAGAGAGAATAATATTTACACAAGTTCAATCTGCTGACGTATTCCGTGGCGTGACATCACACCACGGCAAAGCATTTTATTCGAATCATTTTTACTGTTCCACCTCAGCGCGTTTAGCGAGGTGGTTTCCTTGGCACGTCTTATCAAAGCAGAGATCGTGCCCCCTTATTCCGGGATTCTCATCAATATGGGCATGGGTAACCCAACCGCGCCATTGATTACGGCGCTTGGGAGACAAGAGAGTTTTACCAGGCCGGTGGGGACGCATAGTTTCGTCCGTCCATATAAGGGGATAAGGATCCACCTTTTACCTATGCCTTCTTCCTCCTTTGCTTATCCATTTCACAAGACTCGAGCTCCAGCGCCTAAGTCCGCACATCTCGCCTCAACCTTCCCCAGCCATGTCCGGAGCGGAGGCAAGTGGATGGCCTCCTCCGCCACGAAGGGCACATCAAAAGGCTGCGGCAGGCGGATACTTGTCCAGCGACATCGCGATCGGCCTCCCAACAAGGGGCAGCTCATCCCCACCCCGGCCCCATGAGAGGGTGGTGTTCTCACCCACTTCCTCCGTGGACTAGGTTTTCCACTTCACCCATTTTTCCGGGGGCTCATGTTCTACTACGGCCTGTATTTCCATGATCTGGCCCCGAATTTCATCCTCAACATCTCGGCGTTCATCGTCGTGTGCGAGGCCTTCCTCTGCATCCAGCCCCACTTTGGCTTATGGCTGAAGACCTTCAATGTCAAGCCGAAGGTAGTGGGCGGCCGTCAAGTGGAGTGCGGAGGTGCCATGGTGGGCAAGATGCCCAACGTTCTATGGCTCGAGGGCTCCTTCGTGGAGACCATAAAGGGGTGGCAATCGGGGTGGTTCTATATCACCGAGCCGCATGACCCTAAATGGGTAGCGGCCCCCGAATTTCGATCTGGCTTCCCTACACGGCTCACCTCTTAGAAAGAGAAGGGCCTATCATGGGGTGATTTGGAAGAGCTGACCGGACTCCAATCCTGTGTCAAAACCTTGGTGAACAAGAAGCTCAAGCTTGTCAACATAGTCCATGTCATGCTCATCCGCCAGATCCTCCCGTGGCAACAACGGGCCTTTAATTTCTGGGAGTTTGATCCGGCACAACACCAAACCTTGAGCAGGCTCTACGATACTATGTACGAAGACGCCTGGAAGGTGCTGTTCAAGGGCGCCGAGGCTCCCGCATCCGCTATCGAAGATCGCGGATTTAGCTCGCAGCATCAAGCCGGCGAGGTAAGCTATTTTACCCTTTACTCTATGCGGGGTCTAAAACTCCCTTTACCTTTGACAGGCCTGGCAAAAGACGTGCGGGCAGGTTAATTGTCTGACCCCCTTGCCAGAAGACCTAGCGGACGCCCAATTAACGGGGTTGCTGGTTCCGGCGCCTTACGTGGTGCCGGAGAAGAAGGCCAATAAGAAGGCCACGGGAACCCGAAAGAGTTCTCGGCGTCAGGTGTTATCGGACTCATCGTCTGATGACTCCGAGACGGACTCCTCCCGCAAAGACGAGGAGGAGAAAAAAGAGGCCTCTCCCCCAGCGGGGGAAGAGAAGAAAAGGAAGGCCGCCCCAACGGGGGAGGCCAAAGGGTCCAAGAAGGGAAGGACCCTCCCTCCGGACTACTCCACCAACGCCGATGATGATGAAGAGGAGTGGCCACCAAGGACTAAGCCCCTGGCGACTTCGTAAGTGTCCGGATACCAGAATAACTCATGGTGTTTCATTTGTCACATAGAATCTCCTAACGCCGAATACAACCATGCAGCCCGCCCAAGGACGGGCTTGACACTTCAACGAGCGGCTCCCTGGCTCCGTCGGACGTGAATAGCACTTCACTTTCGGCCGCCACCTCTCCTCGCGCTGCGGACGACGCCGAGGTGGGGTCCCAAAAGGGGCCCAGCCAGGAGGAGGAGGTCCCGGAGGCGCCGCAAGGCAACCTCCCGGACTTCGGGCATAAGAGGGATCAAACCCCAAAGGGCTCTAAGTCCGGCCCTGGGCCGGACTCCGCACCGGAACCTTCAGTGGTTCCGGAGTCCTGCAGGCGGCCCCTTCGTAAGAAGGGCGAGACTGCGACACCGGTGACCTCCGTCCAACCGGAGGCACCGAATAATTTGCCGGAGGCGCTTAACGGCGGCTCCATTGACGAGGAGCACCGCACTATTATGAGTGCGGTGATCCAAAAAGTTCAGTCCGCCAAGAGCGGGCTGACCGAAGCCTGTGCCAGCCTTCTAACAGGCTTTGAGGTATGTAGTTAAGATATGTAAAAATATTACCGCATAGACAGTAGCCCCTGATGCTCAGTTTGGTGTTCGGAAAGAAAAGCCGAACTGAGGATCTAAAAAGATATACGCAGGAGCCTAACAAAAGCATGTCAATATGGGAATGCAGGCTGCGCTGCTGACCTTTGCCGCACTGACTGCGGAGGTCAATGCATTGAAGCAGAACCTCGAGCGGTCCGAGAACGAGCTCGGCCTTGCCAAGAAGCATCTCGAGGACAAGGAAGGTAAGTAATACCTTATGGAAGTATATAAAAGATGTGGTTGCAAAAAATTACAAGAATAACGTATGAATTGCAGGGGCCACGAACGAGGTGGCGACTTCAAGGAAGCGTGTCCAAGGCCGAAGCAATGTGGCCGCAGAACACACCGAGCGAGAGAAGCAGGAGGCGCGGTGGCGGAGGTGTGGCAAGAGCTCCGTGCTCGTGGAAAAATACGAGGGTTTGGAGCTGTAACGCCGGACACACCCGCCGGTGGTCGTTACTCTGGCGGGATCTAGGCGCCCTGGATCAATACTAGTCTTTTACATGCACTTTGTCCTCACTCGTGCTTTTAGGAGCAACTTCGGCCGGTCACCCATCCTGAAACTACTCCAAGCTGAGCATGCTTAACTTTGGAGTTACATGCGAATGGGATCCCGGAAAGAAGGAATTCCTTATTGATATGAGTAGTCTATCATCCCTAATAAGCCGAGGCTATTACATACACCCACACTCGGAGGAACCGACGTCCTCGTCGGGCCACGAAAACGTTCCTCTTGGCACAACCGTCTGCGCATCCAGTCCGTACATGTGCCATGTCGTTATGCCACGACGGGTCACAAACGTCATGAACAACATGACCGCGCACCTGTCCGCAACCATCCGTGTAACCGCGAGGGTCGGCTCTGATACCAACTTGTAACGCCCCGGACACACCCGCCGGTGGTCGTTACTCCTGGCGGGATCTAGATCGCCCCACAGATCAATACTAGTCTTTTACGTGCACTTTGTCCACACTCGTGCGCACTCCGGAGCAACTTCGGTCGGTCACCCATCTCGAAACTACTCCAAGCTGAGCACGCTTAACTTTGGAGTTCTGTCTGAATGGGATCCCGGAAAAGAAGGAATTCCTTATTGATATGAGTAGTCTATCATCCCTAATAAGCCAGGCTATTACATCCTCGATGCGGCTATATCTCCCACGTGTCGAAGCACGACTTAGAGGCATAACCGCATTGAAAGCAATGTCGCAAGTGAGGTAATCTTCACACAACCCAAGTAATACATAAGGGGAAAAGAGATACATAGTTGGCTTACAATCGCCACTTCACACAATTACATGAATAAAGCATTACATCATCCAGATACAATCAAGGTCCGACTACGGAACCAAAATAAAAGAAGAAACCCAAAAGCGACAAAAGGTCCACGATCGACCCCAACTGGGCTCCACTACTGATCAACTAGAACGAAACAACACAAAGGGAAAAATCTTCATCGAGCTCCTCCTTGAGCTTGATTACGTCACCTGCTCGGTAACATAGGCACCTGCAAACTGGTTTGGAAGTATCTGGTGAGTCACGAGGACTCAGCAATCTCACACCCGCGAGATCAAGACTATTTAAGCTTATGGGTAAGGTAAAGGCATGAGGTGGAGCTGCAGCAAGCGACTAGCATATACGGAGGCTAACATACGCAAATGAGAGCGAGAAGAGAAGGCAAAGCACGGTCGTCAAAAGTATGATCAAGAAGTGATCCTATAGCAACCTGCGTCAAGCATAACTCCAACACCGTGTTCACTTCCCGGACTCCGCCGGAAAGAGACCATCACGGTAACACACAAGGTTGATGTATTTTAATTAAGGTCAACTTCAGGTTTTCTACAACCGGACATTAACAAATTCCCATCTGCCACATAACCGCGGGCACGGCTCTCGAAAGTTTATACCCTGCAGGGGTGTCCCAACTTAGCCCATGACAAGCTCTCGCGATCATCGAAGGAATAGACCTTCACCCAGGAAGACCCGATCAGTCTCGGAATCCCGGTACATCAAGACATTTCGACAATGGTAAAACAAGACCAGCAAAGCCGCCGATCGCCGACAATCCCGATAGGAGCTGCACATATCTCGTTCTCGAGGCAACACCGGATGAGACATCCTACGAGTAAAACCAAACCTCGAGTTGCCCCGAGGGGGCCCCGCAGTCTACTCGGTTCGAACCAGCACTTAGACAAGCACTGGCCCGGGGGGGCTGAAATAAAGATGACCCTCGAGAGAGCGACTCCCAAGGAAAAAAGTAGGTGGTGGTGAGGCAAATGGTAAAAGTCAATGTTGGGCCTTGCTGGACAAGTTTTATTCAAAGCGAACTGTCAGGGGGGTCCCATAAATCACCCGACCGCGTAAGGGACGCAAAATCCGGGAACATAACACCGGTATGACGGAAACTAGGGCGGCAAGAGTGGAACAAAACACCAGGCATAAGGCCGAGCCTTCCACCATTTACCAAGTATATAGATGCATTAATAATATAAAAGATATTGTGATATCCCAACATAAACCCTGTCCACCATGGAGAAATCTTCAACTTCACCTGCAACTAGCAACGCTATAAGAGGGGCTGAGCAAAGCGGTAACATAGCCAAACAACGGTTTGCATAGGAAAAGGTGTCAAAGGTTAAGGGTTTGACATGGCAATTTGGGAGGCTGACAAGCAAATGATAGGCATCGTAGCATTGGCATAGCAAAAGAGCGAGCAAACTAGCATAGCAAAGATAGTGGTGATTTCGAGGGTATGGTCATCTTGCCTGCAAGGTTCTCAGAGTTGTCGAAGACTTGATCCTCGTAGGCGTTCTCAACAGGATCCTCGTTCACGTACTCGTCTCCCGGCTCTACCCAAAGCAAGAACACAAGCAACGGAACCACAATCAAACAAGGAACAATGCACAAGCAATATGATGCAAAACATGACATGCTATGCGAGATGTGATATGCTATGCATATGTATGCTCCGGAAGGAAAATGATGAACCGGGCATCAACTTGGCAAACCAAGTATGCCGCTGGAAAGATGGAGTGATTTCGGTTGAAATCGATATAAGGATCACCGGAAACGGATGCACGGTTTGCAAATGACAAGCAAAACAAGAATGACGCAAATCTGCGTTTAACAGCCCGATGCTACTTAGCACGCAACACGAAACTATGCTACAGCACCCCAACATAAAAACAAAGCATATGACAACGAACTACAGGAGATGCTTAACAAAAGAGGAACACTGAGCTACGGCTAAATCACATCATAACATGTTCAAACAAGCATGGAGAAAGTGCTCAAAATATCAGGTTCACAGACTTAGTGAAAATACTAACATACCAGGAATTAACATCAGGAAGGCATGTTTAGAGCAAACAAACAACATGCTACAGGAACTTATAATAGCAAATCAAGGCATGACATGATTCTACTCAAAGCATATATCAATAGTCCCTTACTGACCATAAGCCAAAAAGGACTCTAAGAAATGATGGCACCCATGTAAACATAGCAAGTTTTATTACAGATTTCAGACTTGGTGAAATATCAGGACATGGCAAAAACAGATTCAACATGGCATGTTCGTGAGCTCGATGCACTCACTACAGAGCAATACATGGCATGGCAAGGCAACCAACAGTAAGAAGGCATGATTATGAAGCTAAGCATGGCAAGAGCAAGGTCATAGCATACACGGATCAACTACAACGACCTCGTGAAAATTGAATCTCATGCAAACAATCTGTCAGGAAACATTTTCAAGCAACTTTGGAGCAAGAAATGAACATGTTCCATCAGGCTATAATTGCAACCAAGGGCATTAATGGATATAGCAAGACATGTATATCAAAACATGTTTATAGAGCATCTCCAGATTATGCATAGAATGATTACTAGAAGCATGTTAACATGGCATCAAATTATAACAGAATCTGACAGGAAAACAGCAACAGCAACTACCCTACTTTACAAGCTCAATGCACTCAGCACACAACTCACAAAAATACATGGTCAACACCTCTGGAAAGATGGCATGGCAAAGTCCAACATTCATGTAGAGCTCATACTCATAGGATGCACACATAAATCATGGCAAAAATGACAAAAGAGCTCGAACTGATAAGATTCTGGAATTGACGATCTGAAGCCTTCTTCCAACAGCATTTCGGGCATCAAGATGAGCTCAAATGCAAATGATGCAATGGAACGAAATGATGTACTCTTCGAGACGAACAATTTGACATATTATACGCCCAAAACGGAGCCACGGATGCGGAGATGTGATGCGATGAAAATGCACGAAAATAACGGAAATCTGGGGACTTAGTGGTTTTTAGCACCTCGGGGAAAAGTCAACTGGACGAGGACGTTCCGGGACGGAGTGGATCGGGACGGGGACGCCGTGTTTGGATGGGGGCGCTGGTGGATCCCATCCACCCTGCAGCGGATCCGCTCGCGAGCTCCGCGAGGGCACGAAGCCGAGCGACGGCCACAACTCCGGCGACGCGAGCAGAGGTCGAGAGGCGCGCCACGCGCGAGGGATGGCAAGGCGGCCGGCAGGGAGGCGCAGGGCACGGCGGCGCGCGGGCGGCGGCCGCAGCCACGGGCGCGAGACGGCGCTGGCGCCACGGCGGCGCTGGTCGCCGGCGGCTGAGAACCGCGGCGCCTCGGGCGGTGCGACGAGGGCGGCGGCGCGCGAGGAACGGCGGCGGGCAGGCTGCTGGGCGGAGCGGGTCGCCGGCGCGGAGATGCGGCGCGGCGAGGCGGCGGCCGGCGGGAGGAGCGGGCTCCGCGATCGGAGGCAAGCCGGGCGAGCGAGGCGGCGGCCGAGGCGGGATCCGCCGGGCGGCGGCGACTCGGGCCCCAGGCCGGATCTGGCCGCAGCAGACCTGGGGAAAATGGGCGTGACTCAAGACTCAAGAGTCCGAACTCGCCTCGGCTCTTGAGAGCGCCAAAGCCGCTAAGGTCGAAGCCCAAAAAGCCCTCCAGGAAATTGAGGCAATAAAGAAGATACCGGCAGGTAAGGCATTCTTCATGCAAAGCAAGCACGTGAAAGTGAATTACTTGTTACTTACCCGAATCCGGAGCTCTCCAGGAGCATTCGCAGATCTGCCCTGCAGTGTGTCCGACGCTGCCGCCTTCTACCGGGCCGAGGAGGGGAGCTCGACTGGGAATGTGTTCTGGTCTCGGATCTTGAGGCCGGACACCCGTGCCGTGGCGACCAGCTGAAGCAGCTGGTCGGGCTCCATAAGGTGGCCGAACAGGCCATGAAGGCCCTCATAGTTCGGCTGTGGCCGAAAGAAGCCATTCCTGGGAGCTACTTTGGGCTGGTGAGGCGGCTGGTGGACGCCTGTCCGTGGATTGAAGTCGTCAAGCGCTTTCTTTGCATCGAAGGTGCCCGTAGGGCCCTTGCCCGTGCTAAAGTGCACTGGGGCAAGATGGACGCTGAGAAGCTTGTGACGGACGCTCCACCGCCGGGCAGGGAGTATCGCACGCCCGAGATGTATTATGCGGGCGACCTGAAGGGTGCCTGCCTTATAGCGGGCGAATGCTCCAAAGATGTAATTTTTGAGTAAACTCGCATTTGTTATCCTGTACTCTTGTTCATATGCGCTAAGCAACGCTAGTGAATTTAAAATATTACTTTCTGCGCGGCCGTTTATTAAATTTGAGAGATGGTGAGTCGTCGGCTTCTACCCCCATGCCGCGAGTGCTGGAGTGTTCGGGATAAATTTGAGCGCTATTTTTCCCATTCTTGGGTCCTTCGAGGGAGGCGCTCAACACAACGAACAAGGCAACTGGACTATAATGCTCGAACACTCCCACTTAGCCATAGAATTCTATAATTTGAAATTTCGGCGAAGCCCCTAGTATTCGGAAGACCGAATTCGGGGCGCTATCCACGCCAGGGCCGGACAAAGCCGGCTCCACGATCTAAGCGGCATAAGTCTTTAGGGACTCGAAAAACCTCTCAAACAACGACCAGCTCTCGCCCTATCATGACGCTCAGTATTAGCTTTCTCCACTGAGGTGCTGAACCCTGCTCAACCGGGGCACAATCGCAGTGGTTCTCCCAGCGCTACCTTAGCCAATATAACGAAACGTAAGGTACCAAAATATGGGAGTCGGGCAAACCCAACTATTGACCCAAGACATGATTCGGAGCCGATGCATTTAATCCTATAAGTTCGGGGTGCCGCACTTGTGAAAGTGTTTGGACTTATCACACCATATTTTGGGGAACTTAAGCCCCTGGTGTATTTTGCCGTACCAAAGCGTACGGATGCAACATGTCATAAGTGAACATATATAGATAAAAAAAAGGAATGCAAGAATAGGCAAAAGCTGTGCATTGTTTATTAAAAAGCTGCAGAAAAGCAGAACGATACAAATAGTGCGATAAGCAAGGGACGGGACTATTTGACATGTCGCCCTCCCGGAGCGTGCTGCGGGATGGTGCTGCGGGATGATATGTAAAACAAGGATACTGCTCGTTATAGAGACCACCTGTACACACGACGTAGCTTTCTGCTTCCCTCACTGTTGCATCGTGTGTTCGGCAATTCTACTGCCAAACAGGGCTTCTTGAAAAAGGAGTCCTGAAAGTAAGAGAAAAAAGAAGAATGACACAATTGGGATCCCCTGGTGCGGTTGAGCCGCATTCTGGGCCTGCCGTTGTCGTGCCCCTCTCCCTATGCCCATGGTATTTCCAGAGTGTAATTATGTATGCGTAGTACTGGTTTCATAATTTTGCGAGGGCTGGGGTTGGGGCCGCATTACTACGCGTGCTCGGAACGTGCCAGACGGTCTTGTTGTAGGTTACTCCGGGGGCGCTTGACGGTGTCCGGCCGCTTAACAGCCGGACTCGAGAAATGCCTTGAGAGGCCGCTTTGTACTTCCGCCATGAGAGCCGCTGTATGCTCCTCCGTTCGGAGAGAGCATTTGGTGTTTCCGTTGACCGTAATGACTCCTCGAGGGCCTGACCGAAGGAAATATGCCCTAGAGGCAATAATAAAGTTATTATTTATTTCCTCATATCATGATAAATGTTTATTATTCATGCTAGAATTGTATTAACCGGAAACATGATACATGTGTGAATACATAGACAAACATATAGTCACTAGTATGCCTCTACTTTACTAGCTCACTAATCAAAGATGGTTATGTTTCCTAACCATAGACATGTGTTGTCATTTGATTAGTGGGATCACATCATTAGAAGAATGATGTGATTGACATGACCCATTCCGTTAGGCTAGCACTTGATCGTTTAGTATACTGCTATTGCTTTCTTCATGACTTATACATGTTCCTATAACTATGAGAATTATGCAACTCCCGTTTACCGGAGGAACACTTTGGGTACTACCAAACGTCACAACGTAACTGGGTGATTATAAAGGAGTACTACAGGTGTCTCCGAAGGTACATGTTGAAGTTGGTGTATTTCGAGATTAGGTTTTGTCACTCCGATCGTCGGAGAGGTATCTCTGGGCCCTCTCGGTAATGCACATCAGTATAAGCCTTGCAAGCAATGTGACCAATGAGTTGGTTACGGGATGATGCATTACGTAACGAGTAAAGAGACTTGCCGGTAACGAGATTGAACTAGGTATTGGATACCGACGATCAAATCTCGGGCAAGTAACATACCGATGACAAAGGGAACAACGTATGTTGTTATGCGGTTTGACCGATAAAGATCTTCGTAGAATATGTAGGAACCAATATGGGCATCCAGGTTCCGCTATTGGTTATTGACCGAGAATAGTTCTAGGTCATGTCTACATAGTTCTCGAACCCGTAGGGTCCGCACGCTTAACATTACGATGACAGTTTTATTACGAGTTTATAAGTTTTGATGTACCGAAGTTTGTTCAGGGTCCCGGATGTGATCAGTACATGACGAGGAGTCTCGAAATGGTCGAGACATAAAGATTGATATATTGGACGACTATATTCGGACACCGGAAGTGTTCCGGACGTTTTCGGAGAAAACCGGAGTGCCGGAGGGGTTACCGGAACCCCCCGGGGAAGTATTGGGCCTTAGTGGGCCTGAGGGGAGAGAGAGGGCAGCAGCCCAGGAGGTGGCGCGCCCCCTCCCATGGGGAGTCCGAATTGGACTAGGGAAGGGGGGCGCGCCCCTCTTTCCCTCTCCCTCTCCCTCTCTTTCCTTTCCCCTTCCTCCTTCCTAGTTGGACAAGGAAAGGGGAGTCCTACTCCCACTAGGATTAGGACTCCCCCCTCCTTGGCGCGCCCCAAGGGCCGGCCGGCCTCCCCCCTTGCTCCTTTATATATGGGGGCAGGGGGCACCCCATAGACACACAAGTTGATCTACGGATCGTTCCTTAGCCGTGTGCGGTGCCCCCCTCCACCATATTCCACCTCGGTCATATCGTCGCGGAGTTTAGGCTAAGCCCTGCGCCGGTAGAACATCATCACCGTCCTGCACGCCGTCGTCTTGTGGAACTCATCTCCGGAGCTTTGCTGGATCGGAGCACGGAGATCGTCATCGAGCTGAACGTGTGCTGAACTCGGAGGTGTCGTACGTTCGGTACTTGGATCGGTTGGATCGTGAAGACATACGACTACATCAACCACGTTGTCATAACGCTTTCGCTTACGGTCTACGAGGGTACGTGGACAAACACTCTCCCCTCTCATTGCTATGCCATCACCATGATCTTGCGTGTGCGTAGGAATTTTTTTGAAATTACTACGTTCACCAACACTGGCATCTTGAGTTTGAGGTATGCGTAGTGCGGCACCGCATTTAACTTTGCAAATGCGGTTCGTCCGAGCAGTGCGTGATAGCCGCTGTGGAACGGGACTATGTCGAAGATTAACTCCTCGCTTCGGAAGTTATCCGGGGATCCGAAGACCACTTCAAGTGTAATCGAGCTCATCAGTTGGCCTCTACACCTGGTATGACGCCTTTGAAGGCCGTCTTTGTGGGTTTAATCCTTGAGGGGTCTATGCCCATCTTGCGCACTGTATCCTGATAAAGCAGGTTCAGGCTGCTGCCGCCGTCCATCAGGACTCTAGTGAGGTGAAATCTGTCAACGATTGGGTCTAGAACCAATGCGGCGAATTCGCCATGGCGGATGCTAGTGGGGTGGTCCCTTCGATCAAAAGTGATCGGACAGGAGGACCACGGATTGAACTTTGGGGCGACTGGCTCCATCGCATATACGTCCCGTAGTGCACGCTTCCGCTCCCTTTTGGGTATGTGGGTTGCGTATATCATGTTCACCGTCCGCACTTGTGGGGGGAACCCCTTCTGTCCTCTATTGTTCGGCGGCCGGGTCTCCTCCTCGTCATCGCTATGCAGCCCCTTGTCATTGTTTTCGGCAGTTAACTTGCATGTCTTGAACACCCAACAATCCCTGTTGGTGTGATTGGCTGGCTTTTCGGGGGTGCCGTGTATCTGACACGAGCAATCGAGTATTCGGTCCAAATTGGACGGGCGCGGAGTATTTCTTTTGAATGCCTTTTTCCGCTGACCGGGTTTAGAGCCTTTGAATCCGGCATTGACTGGCGTATCCTCAGTATTGTCACCATTAATGCGGCGCTTGTGCTTGTTGCGACGCGACCTGCCGTTGTTGTCCTTGGTATCCGAATTACCATGGCTCTTGGTCATGTTGTTACTACGAGCTAGCCAGCTATCTTCTCCCGTGCAGAAGCGGGTCATGAGTGTTGTGAGGGCTGCCATGGATTTCGGCTTTTTCTGTCCTAGGTGCCGGGCAAGCCACTCGTCGCGGATGTTATGTTTGAAGGCTGCAAGGGCCTCTGCATCCGGACAGTCGACGATTTGATTTTTCTTGGTTAGGAACCATGTCCAGAATTGTCTGGCCGATTCTTCTGGCTGCTGAATTATGTGGCTTAGGTCATTGGCGTCTGGTGGTCGCAGATAAGTGCCCTGGAAGTTGTCGAGAATTGCGGCTTCCAGGTCTTCCCAACAACTTATTGACTCTGCTGGCAAGCTGTTAAGCCAATGCCGCGCTGGTCCCTTAAGCTTGACTGGGAGGTATTTGATGGCGTGTAGATCATCACCGCAGGCCATGTGGATATGGAGGAGATAGTCCTCGATCCAGACTGTCGGATCTGTTGTGCCATCGTATGATTCAATGTTTACGGGTTTGAAACCCTCAGGGATTTGATGATCCATCACTTCGTCTGTGAAGCATAGTGGGTGTGCGGCGCCTCTGTATTGGGCTATATCACGACGCAGCTCAAATGAGCTTTGTCTACTGTGTTCGGCCCGGCCTGAATTGCCATATCCGGCGTGACGGTTATCATCATATATCGTGGGGTGCCCACGTGATCCATAGATCGATCTTGTTTGCCTTGCCTTGTCCTCAAGTATATCCCGCAGGTCTGGAGGATTTTCCCGCGCCTTGGTATTTTTTGAGCGGCGCCGGGGTGCGGCTTGAGTGTAGGGCCGAGAGGCCTTTTTGTCGCGGCCACGAGGTGGCCGGTCGGCCGTATTATGCGCTGGTGATGTAGGTTTAGGTGCTTCCTCCTCTAATCGGGGTAGCAACCTGCGTTTTGGGTAGCTCTTGGAGGGGCGTTCGAGTTCATACTCTTCGGCCGCAAGGACTTCAGTCCATCTATCGGCTAGCAAGTCTTGGTCAGCTCTAAGCTGTTGTTGCTTTTTCTTGAGGCTGCTTGCCGTGGCCATAAGCCTGCGTTTGAAACGCTCTTGTTCGACGGGATCCTTAGGCACGACAAATTCGTCGTCGTCAAGGCTTGCCTCGTCTTCGGAGGGAGGCATGTAATTATCGTCCTCTACCTCTCTGTCTGCCACTCTCTCATGAGGGATGGCTTCTCCATCCTCCTGCGCTGAATCCTGCTGGAGGGGGTTGTCTTCGGCACTGTTCGGGGTGTTATTATCTCCACTGCCGGAATCACCGTCTTTGCTGTGGCGGGATTTAGATCGGCGCCGCTGACGCCGGCGCTTAGGCTGTTTCTTGGAGGGGTCATCCTCCGTTGTTCCATCGCCATTCCCATGCTTTGGGATGTCCACCATGTAAATGTCGTATGACGAGGTGGTCTTCCAGTGCCCTGTAGGCGCTGGTTCTTGGTCGTCTCCTGCATCGTTGTCCATACCGTTGATGTCTTCGGAGTCGAAGTCGAGCATGTCGGTTAAGTCATCGACAGTGGCTACAAAGTGGGTGGTGGGTGGGCTTTGAATTTCTTCATCTTCCGTATCCCAACCGTCCTGACCATAATCCGGCCAGGGCTCTCCTGATAAAGAGAGACACTTTAGCGAATTCAGGATGTCGCCAAAGGGTGAGTGCTGAAAGATGTCCACAGCAGTGAACTCCATGATCGGCGCCCAATCGGATTCGATTGGCAGGGGCGCGGAAGGTTCAAAGTCCGGAGAGGAGTCTGGCACCTTGGAGTAGCGAGCTTCGCAAAGGACAGGGTTGGTGTTCGGCTCAATCTCCGTAGAGATAGCAGCCCCCGAGGCGGTGTCCAGCCACCCGTCCTCAATCGGCGCAGTCGGCTCCGAGCTAAGGGTCGGAGCGGATACTTGTGCAGCCTCCAGGGCACTGTCCAGCAGCAGAGCTAGATCATGACCATCGTGACAGTGCGACGCGCTTGGCTGTGGCTCGAACCCGTGGAAGATCAAGTCTCCGCGGACGTCAGCCGTATAGTTCAAACTTCCAAATCTGACCCGATGGCCAGGGGCGTAGCTTTCAATCTGCTCCAGATGGCCAAGCGAATTGGCCCGCAGTGCAAAGCCGCCGAATACGAAGATCTGTCCGGGGAGAAAGGTCTCACCCTGGAGCGCATCGTTGTTGATGATCAGAGGAGCCATTGGGCCTAAAGATG
Source organism: Aegilops speltoides (assembly GCA_021437245.1). NCBI lineage: Eukaryota > Viridiplantae > Streptophyta > Magnoliopsida > Poales > Poaceae > Aegilops > Aegilops speltoides. The sequence goes on along the minus strand of JAHHZJ010003102.1, from coordinate 19,166 downwards.
ACGACACAGAGGAACTCTCAATGAAAGCACCAATGTCGGTGTCAAAACCGGCGGATCTCGGGTAGGGGTCCCGAACTGTGCGTCTGGGCGAATGGTAGCAGGAGACAAGGGACACGATGTTTTTAACCAGGTTCTGGCCCTCTCGATGGAGGTAAAACCCTACTCCTGCTTGATTGATATTGATGATGTGGGTAGTACAAGAGTAGATCTACCACGAGATCAAAGAGGCTAAACCCTAGAAGCTAGCCTATGGTATGATTGTTTTTTGTCCCACGGACTAAAACCCTCCGGTTTATATAAGCACCGGAGAGGGTTAGGGTTACACAGAGTCGGTTACATAGGAGATCTACATATCCGTATCGCCAAGCTTGCCTTCCATGCCGAGGAAAGTCACATCCGGACACAGGACGGAGTCTTCAATCTTGTATCTTCATAGTCCAGGAGTCCGGCGGAAGATGATAGTTCGGCTATCCGGACACCCCCTAGTCCATGACTCCCTCAGTGACGGTGGAAGAAATAACGGAGGGATTTGAGGAGCTCGTGTTTGACCACCCTACCGGTGAAGGGGAGACTTGGCTGGATTCTGCTTTGAAGACTCCATGCCTATGGCGGAAGGAGCTCATTAACCTTCCGAACTGGACACCTCTGCCTCCTCCTCCTCCTCCGACGAGTCAGGGCACTCCGCCTCCTCCTCCGGCGAGTGATCAGGGCACTCTGCCTCCTTCTCCGGCGCGTGGCGGCACTCCGCGTCCTTATTCGTCCGCGCCGGCGCGCCCGACCAGCCAGCCTCCTCCTTCTCCGCCTCGTCAGCAAGGGAGAAAGAGACCCGCCGCCTCTCCGGCTTCTCCGGCGCGTTGCAGTCCTTCTCCTCCGCCTCGTAAGCAACTAAATAAGAAAGCCGCAGCCACTCGGCCTGCTCTGGCGTCTAGCAGTACAGGCGGGAGGCAATACAGATTCGGTCCATCTCTCAAGACTCCAGAGAAGTTACCATACAAGATGACCGAGAAGGAAAAAGAGGAGTTCTATCAAGCCCAAGTGAAGGACTACTTCGCAACACAAAGAGCTAAGGGACATCCATCTCCGGAGGAGAAGATAGATCCGGTGAAAGCGAAGTGCTCTTTGGATGCCCTGCAGCGACCACCACCGTCTCCGCCGCAAACCAACTATGAGCACATTACTGAAAAGACATATAAGGAAGCGAAGAGGCCGGGAAGTACTTGCAGTGACAAAAGGTTACAAGAACGAAGAACTGGGAAAAAAATTCCCCAGCTCGGCGAACAAGCAAACCAATCATGCCCCCCGCTCAAGGTGTCTAGCGACATCGTTGCTAATCATACGGGATCTTGCCCGTACCAATCGGAGATTACTGACGATGTACATTTTAATATAATGGAGGTGGACGAATTCAAATACGAGTATGGGAAGCCTCTCATCAAAGATGGAACTAATCTAACAACGATGATGCGAAGATTCCATGATTGGTACATGGAAACCTGCAGAAAGCAGTCAGCTGGGAAGAAAATCGATACTTTAACGCTGAAAGTTAAAGAGGATCAACACGACCTCGTTGGAATTGAGGAGCTGTATATTCCATTTGAGGAGTTCTTCCAGTTTTTCAATCTAAAGGCCCTCGATAAATTAATGGTCACTTGCTACTGTATGTAAGTACTACTTCTGTCATTAAGTCTCTATATATAGCTCAGCTCTTCCATTGCATGTATATATAATTATCCTCACTATATTATGCAGATTGAAGATCATCGAATGCAGAAAAGCTGAAATGTATGATATTGGGTTCATTAACACAAATCTCATAGATGAATTTACGGTTAAATTTCATGCCGAAGAAACCGAGGATAACTTGCTACGATCGTTGGTAATAAATCAAAAAAAGATACAATACTCTTTCCTTACAACTTCAAATGAGTGTTACTGTCTTGTGCATATTCGGTTTCCCTTAATTATTCCTCGAGGTTATAGTAATTAATGTAATTGATGAGTTATATGCATGCATGTGCAGTTTCCACTATATTCTCCTAGAGATTAAGCTTGAGCATGGACTAGTAAGCGTCTTAGACTCGAGATGAAAAGATCGCGAGGAATATGTCGACATGTCTAAAATGCTCGAGAAGTAAGTTGAAATGATCATTATCGTACCATATCGGCAACTTTGTTCATTTCATGATATGAAGTAATTGTTTTCTTTGTCTCGCAGGGTTTGGAAAGTATTCACCGCAGAAGTTTCGGGACTGCCGCGGGATCTGCGATGGAAATTCCCGAAAGTAAATACTACAAGCTAGCTAGTTCCGCGCATCTCGCGTTGATTCTAGCTACTTTCATCAATGCCATTTAGAGTATCTCCAGCCGCGCCCCCAACAAGGCCCCCAAGGCAACTTTTCGGCCGCCGGCGCCAAAAAATCGGCCCAGTCGCGCCCCCAGGGGCCCATTTTTCGTCGGCTCGGGCCGAAATTGGCACCGACGGACCCAACCCGAACCCGGCGCGCTGGGGGGCGCTCAGGGGCGCCGGGCGAATCGTTTTTGGCACGAAAGCGCCGTGGGGCAGGCGTGTCCGCGACACCGCCCGCCTCGTCTTCCCGACGCCTCGGTTTCCCGCGGGGAATCAATGGCAAGGCTGCCGCCGATCAGCTTTGCCATTGATTCCTCACGGGCGGCGCGTCATGGGGCGGCGCGCCGAGACGTGCCGACGCCTCCCCTCCCTCGGACGCATACACATGGACGGCACGGCTATATATGGTCTCGCTCGCCCGCGTTGGAGTGCCACCCCAGCCATCCCTCTCCCGCCGATCTCTTCTTACCAGCCACTCCCTCGCCCCGATGGCCGAGCGTTTCCCCGGAGACGAGGCGGTGGCCAACGTCTTCGGCCGCCGTTCGCTCCGCGAATAGGAGTCCTGGCTCCTGTTCTAGGCGAACATCCCGGCGCCGCCGGACATGCGCGCGGGCCGACGGGCTGGAGGCTCAGCAATGGGGGAGTGCCCATTCCCCCGTTGCCCGACACCGTCACCAAGCCATCGTACTTCGCCGACGAGGTCGAGATCGCGCGCGCCTCTCTCACCGACGCCGAGCGCTCCCTTCCTCAGTACGCCGCCGACAACAACGCGGCTTGGGCGGCGTACTTCGAGCGCCGCCAGAAGCAGCGGCTGGCGTCCACCAACGGGCGCCAGTGGTCGGCGGCATCAAGAACAGTGAGGGACGCCACCTCTGGTGGGGCGTCCCCGGCCGCACCCTCGACGGCGTGCTGACGCACCTCGAGGGCGGCAACAACCCACCATTGGCGTACCCCCCGGCGAGGACGGCCGCCCGACGCACCGCTGACGCAACGGGTAATGGGCACCGAGGAGGTTCGGCTCCTCCTCCTCCTCTTCTTCCTCGTCGCGTTCTTCCTCCCAATCCTCCGGCACTCCGTCGCTGCTCGGCGTCAAGGCCGAGCCCACGGCGGAGACGCCGCTCGGCCGACGTACGCGCAGTGCCGGCATCGTCATCAGCGAGGGCGGCCGGCGTGCCTCCTCGTTGGCTCCTCCCCCGCGCTTCGTCAAGCCGAAGACGGAGCCGGGTCTCGTGTCCATGAAGACGGAGCCGGGGCTGGCTCCGGTGAAGATGGAGCTAGGGCTGCTGGCGCCGGTGAAGGCGGAGCATGGCGAGGTCGAGCTCGATGACGACGCGACCCTTGAATGGGTACACCAAGACTCGCTGAAGATGGCGAGGGAGCGCCAGCGAGCCGCCGAGGCGGCGACGAAGGCGGCGTCGTCATCATCGACGACAGCGACGACGACGACAACGCGCCGCCGCCGCCGCCACCAGCCGGGGAGGGGTCCAGCAGGGGCGCCCGAGTCAAGGAGGAGAAAGCCGACGACGGCGGCGACGATGGCGACTTCTCGGCCTTCAACAAGTTTTTTTGACTAGTTTTTATATGTAATGGCGTGTTTTAGCCCAAGTTTGCGAATATAAAGCCCAAGTTTGCTGAAAATTGGCGTGTTTCAACCCAAGTTTGTCTAACTTTATTTCCCACGCCTGGGCGGCCCTGGGGGCGGCGGCTGGGGGCCAACTCGCCCCCAGGCCCCCTTTTTGCTGGGCCAGCCCCAGGCGGCGATTTTAGGCACCCCCTGGGGGGCCAACGACTGGAGATGCTCTTATAATGCTTCATTATAAGTTTGATTGACCTCTATTTTTTGTAAAGTGCTTGTGGCAGGAACCCGGGAATAACTGCTGTGGATACTACGTCTGCGAGTTCATCTACAACGCGACGGCCAAGAATATGTGGGGCTACTCTAAAAGACAATATGAAGTGCGTAAGCAAAAATATTCACAAGTTTATTTTATTACCATCATTTCTGTTGAGTTTTATTCATATATATGTATTGACCCCCTTATTCAAATTAGATGTGGGAGATGCGGAATGAACTCCTACCACAAGATCGCATACGAGCAATTCAAGAGGAATTGGCAGGATTCTTTCTTGACCACGTCATCAATAAATCCGGAGAATACCACCATGCATGTGGAAGTTGAGTTCATATGTTAGGGTATTGTAAGAGATCTTACACATTGTATATATATGTAGCTAGTACCGTCGGTAGGATATACGAAAATTTGTTGTTCGACCAATCTCTCGGAGAGAAGGAGAGGTCGATCACTTCTCTCTGTATATGTTCATGACGATCTTTCTGTACTTAATAGTTTCCTTCATTTGCTTACTAGCTAGCTATTGTGTCGAGTCCTTACGTAGCATTGACCAAGCACAGAGAAAAGAGAGGACACTTCTCTCTATTAGCTAGCTAACACAATATATAAAACCCCTAAATTAACCCTACAAAACACCCACCCACCCCCCCCTTCAGAAAAAACAAAAATCCAACCCCTGAAATGCTGACACGTGGAAGCCTTTTGGTCCCGGTTGGTGGCACCAACCGGGACAAAAGGCCCCCTTGCCTGGCAAGCGGCAGCGGCCACGTGGAGCCCCATCTGTCCCGGTTCCTGGGCGAACTGGGACTAAAGGGACAGGGCTTTAGTAACGACCCTTTAGTCCCGATTCGGGAACCGGGACAAATGGCCCTCACGAACCGGGATGAATGGGGTTTTTTCTACCAGTGTGACCGGCTAGTATTTAAGCCCAGCTGATGTTTTTCTGAAGCAGCTGGTGTGTAGCTAGCCTGCAAGGCAAACTGAATTAAGATAAGTAATGTGGAGCTTAAATTGTTGTGTGACGGTTGCCAGATGCTCTACAGAGATACATTAGGTGCATATCTGATTCACTTCATTGTGCTGCAGTTGTTGATTTCTGACACACCCTCTTCTGCCAAGAGTCTTGGCCTTTCTCCTGAAACTCAAAACACCTGACGAGTTCAGAGTACAGACATTGGAACTCCCTTGTGATTCCTTCATACAAAGTACAGAAAATAACAGGAGTTCATTGCTCAGCCCCAGGCATAATCACCTGCTAGTTCCAGCACCATTTGATCTTGCTTTGCGCCAATTCCCGGTGCATCATATTCCCATGGGTCAAATCCAGTGCATATTTTTCACGACACCCTCACGATCAATCCTACGGTCCTTGTCCATATATTCAGCCGCATTCGAAGATTTCGTTGTGCCTTTCTGAACACTGGGAAAGCTACTAGCCTTAGGCAAACCATGGAATATATAGGTACATTGCTCAACCACTTGGTTGTCTTATACTTGAATGTAGCACCGATCATCTGGCATTTTTTTCGTCTTGTGCAAATCATATCTCCTAGATATAAATACCGAAGGATAATAATTCCATTTATTGGGCTTGGACTGTACTCTGCCAGAGGCAGAGTATAAATACGACATGATTTCATCCGCAATAGACTAATGATCCCATGCGTTGCCACTTTTTGTTATCACCATCCTCATGGTTAATTTAATAGCATACCTTTTGAACCAAGAAGGATGCGAGTTGACAAATCATGTATATTGAAAATGAGCATGTTGATTAAGCCAATGCCAACAAGATGGAAGCACCATTTATCAATGAGCTTGGCTCAAATAAATACACTAAAAAACATATTGACACTGCACAAACAGAACAAAAGGTAACTTCGTTCTGTAAGAGAAGAGAAGAACAATCATATCGCGTCTTGTCTATACCATCAATAAGAGCACAACAAGATTTACTTCACTTTGTTACTTCTCATCAAGTAGACCAATACCTCCTTAATTTCTTAGTACACCTGACTAGCTACACACGTTAGCAAGGACCGGAGGCTACATGTGGTTGTCAGCGCCTCAGCGGCTCTCGCAGTCGAGGTGTTCCTGGTGCATGGGTCTGGTGCATCGGATGTTTTTCCAGCGCCAGGATGTGGCGTTTTTGGCCGCCCAGGCAGGAGGTTCTGCGGCTGCGGCAGTCGAATCACGGTGTGGTGCTCGGTGGATTTTGGCAGAGGGCATTGTGCTGGTTTCCTGCGTCCTCCGGTGATCTGAGCGTCGGTGCTTAGTTCTAGCCAATTTGGTTGAGGAACTCCGGACAAAAGTCTTGCTCGATCGGAGGTCGTTGCCGGCAATGGTTTCTTCCTATCATCATTCCCTTCCTTGGAGGCATTGTCGTAGAGCTCATCTCCTACCTTGTGGGGACGGACTCTCCAGGAGAAATCTCTAGCTTTGGACTACAAAAGCGGGTAACGATGTTGTCTACGTCACCTCCTTCTAGGGGGGCCTCTCCTTGGAGAGAACATACATTTGTTTGTGCAACCCACTCTCATCCTAGGGGGAAGTGGATGCCGGGATGGTGGCCCCGTATGGCTGACGTCATGCGTCGAGGTGGCAGCCTCGCGAACCATGGCATGCGACAACCCTATGAGGCTGGGTTGTGGCTTGGCATAGCTTGGGTGGCAATTCTGAGCCGCTAGTACGTCAGGGTTGTCGGCTAGGTTGACACGTCCTATCAGGGATGGTTTGACGGTATCGGGGCAGCGTCCCCCGATGTGGTATGACGGCCATGGTCTACGAGTGGTTGCCTTGAGCAGTTGGGCTGCGGGTAGCTGGGTCAGGCTGCATTGCAGCTCGAGGCAAGTGATAGTATGTCGCGGTGGTGCCCTCGGAAGGTGGTGCCACTTGAGTGCACTGGGCGCGATGGAGACCGGTGGATGTCGGGGCGGCTGGACCGGGAGCTTGGTAGCTTTGAGTGCATTGACCTTGGGTCGTATGGGCGGCAAGGTTGCCGTCGAAGTTGGTCGTCGACATGTCGCCTACTGTATCCAGCGCATGGCTTTGTTGGTGCTTGTCTCTTCACCTCCGAGGGAGAGGCGTGGATAACGTCATCTGGGCTAGGTAGGAGGAAGAATATCTCTACCAGGAGCTCATTAAGGGTCGCGGGCAAGCACATTTCGTGGCCTGACTTCGACGTGGAGGATATGGAGAAGTGAGTGTTGGCGGCCGCTGATGTTTGTGGATTGTGGCTGCCTAAATAGGCCAACCAAACAAATGGGCTTGAGTATGCATGAGTTGGGCCATAAAGAATCATCAAAGTTGAGGTAAAAAATTCAAATAAAATTTGAAAAAGTTTATCAAATTCTGAAAAAGAGTTCATCAATTTTCAAAATAGGTTCACGAATTTTAAAATAACCACGCATTGAAGAAAATAAAAAAGGATGAGAATAATAAAAAACAAAATGAATAAACCGAACTGAAGAACGAAATAAAAAACAAAAAATAACTAAACACCAGCGTGGTGATGATCTAAAGGTTCGAATCTCCTTACTCCCGCACCTTTTTGAGCTTTTTTAGAAAAAGGAGAAAAAATTAAGATGTGCTGAGCCCACCAAGACGCGCTCTTCAGGCGCCCGTTTGCAAACGGGCGTTGAAGCGCCAAATAGGAAAACCCCCGTGATCTGTCGTCCGCACTACTACCTAGGCCTTGCCCTGAGATCGTCTCACGTGGCTGAAGCATTGCCACTTGGGCCTCAGCCCATCCGGCCATCCGCCGCGTAGTGGCCCAAAAATCTACTAAAAATCTGCCAATGTCCATCGGACGAGGAACGAAGCTTCTGAAATTTAATTAGCGCCCGTTTGGAAACGGGCGCTGAAGCGCCAAATAGGAAAACCCCCGTGATCTGTCGTCCGCACTACTACCTGGGCCTTGCCCTGAGATCGTCTCACGTGGCTGAAGCATTGCCACTTGAGCCTCAGCCCATCCGGCCATCCGCCGCGTAGTGGCCCAAAAATCTACTAAAAATCTGCCAATGTCCACCGGACGAGGAACGAAGCTTCTGAAATTTAATTATGGAAAACGCTAATCAGCCAGCGGATCGCTCGGCCGCCTCCGCCGCCTGCTCCACTTGCCACATGACCTCCTGGGCACACCCTCAATCTAACAGGACCTATGTTGCAAAAAGATTCTGCAAAAAAGAAAAAAAATCCACAACATGACCTCTCTTGCAGAAGCTTCTGCAACATAGTCGTTGTTGCAACGGATCCGCCGATCGATGCGTAGCGTGCCCCTTTAATTATTGAATATGTTAGTGGTTTGATTTCAAGACATAATTTTATTATCCCGTTGCAACGCACGGGCCCTTCTGCTATAATCTCTATCTCTATCTCTACCTAATAATAAAGCGCCGTGGGTTTCTGGTCGTCCGTCGTCGCTGGCGTTTTGCGAAAAAGCCCCTCGGTTTATAAAAAATCAACCCGCAGTCCCTGTTTTAGTGTGGGCCTCTATATAACGTTTCATTTTGCAAAAAAACCCCTGTACTCATTTGAATTTCACTCGCTGTCCTCCCGTCATCTTATCCATTCCTCCTGCGGCAACGGCGGCGGCTACGCCCATTCCGTCGTGCGCCGTCGACGGCCGCCGCCGCCGTGTGGCTACGGCGAAGGTGGTCGGCCCAGACGGCTCTTTAAGCGCGATTCATGGCGCCCGTCATGGCGGGCGAGGCGCTGGGGACGCCGCCAGCGCCGAGCTTCTGTGCAGCGCCGCGAGCTCCGCTTGACGCGCCCGCCCGTCTTGGCTGGCGGCCGAGGAGGCGCTGCAGCCCGGTGGCTCTACTCATGAGCTCCACTTGACGCGCCCGCCCGTCTGTTGGCGGCCGAGGAGGCGCTGCAGCCGGTGGCTCTACCGACCGCCCATGTCCATGCTCCGCGGCCGCTCTCGAGCGAGAGATGGCCCCTCGCCGTCAAGGCCAGCTCCGCTTCGCCGCCGCCAGCGATAAGGGTGGAAGGTTGCTCGGTGCCGCCTCGCTGGAGGATGGAGTCCTCGACAATTTTGCTCCGTGTTTGATTTGAATTTCGACGGAAATCCTGCTCCCGTGTCCATCTCAAACTCCTGCTCAGGTCTCCTTCTCAAACAAAGAAACCGTCCCGACCCGGATTGGAGTTCGCTGCTATAAGTTGAATTGTTCTTGGCCCGAATCATGAACCAGGCCAGCGCCACCAGCGAGTAGTGCACCGTCGCTTATGCTCCGCATCATGTCGCCTTTGAGTACGCTGGAGGAACAGGCACCGAGTTCGCCTTTGAGTACGCCGGAGGAACCGGCACCGAGTTCGCCTTTGAGTACGCCGGAGGAACCGGCACAGTGTTCGCCGGAATTCTTGGTCCAGAGAAGCACTCTGAGTCCAACGCTGGCTACAACACAGGTATGTGATGCCTCGACCTCCCTCAAAAACAGCCCTGCTGTTGCCCCTTCCCTCAAGCTTTTGTGTGTTCAGAGTATCTGTATTGTTTGATTTTTTGCATGCACTGTGGCTGGACATGATGTTGGCAGTGTATATCTTCTAGGCCAATTACTGAATAAATCTGACCATGGTTGATTGCGGCAGTGTACTGATTGCTTAGTATAGATTGAAGCAGCTTATGCATTGGTGGGGCTGACAACTGAAGGAACTGCCCTGTTGTTGCCCCTTCCCTCAAGCTTTTGTTCTTCAGAGATTTATTTAGAGAGATGGTAACTGAGCAGTAGGTTGTTTTCTGTATTGTTTGATTTTTTACATGCACTATGGCTGGACATGATGTTGGCAAATACACTAGAGATTATGCTGCAATCTAGCATATATCTTCTAGGCCAATTACTGAATAAATGTGACGATGTTTGATTCGGCAGTGTACTGATTGCTTAGTATAGATTGAAGCAAATTATGCATTGGTGGGGCTGACAACTGAAGGAACTGCATCCTCATGGTGGCTCCGCGTTCCCTACTTTATTGTCCCTTCATAACATTTTTTTCAAGAATAAAAATCGTGACATGCATCCATGAGCACTCCTCTTGACTTGATTGTGTGCTGTAGGGACTGAAAGCCTACCAAGAATTGGGGTGGTCTGCCACTGAACATCCTCTCCAAAGAACACCACAAAATACATACAGTTCCTTTGATGTTTACATATAGCTTAAATTACAGATGTTTTCCATATATTTAACTTCCAGATTGTATATGTATTGATTGTTAGATAAGGTAGTAAGATTTGACAACTATTGGCCATACAGGTATCTGAAAGTGGTACTTGAGCCATATTTCTTAGTTACACGGTTCTCATTCTACCATGGACCCCAGCTGTCAAGTTTACCCAATCTTTTTCTTATCGAATTGTTATTTTAATTCTCTCCGATTATTATTTCTGTGACACACGCACACGCACATCAATGCAGAAGATAATACATGTCAATATTCCACAAATCCTATATAATTAACAATAGAAATCATGTCTGGAAAATTTGCTGAACTTGTGGTGTACACTAGAGATCATGGGCTGAGACAATGCAATAGAAATCATGTAGAGGCTGGAAAATTTGCTGAACTTGTGGTGCCTGTGTTCCTTCTGACAGTAGTTGTTTTATGGTGCTTGTGAGGCGTCGACCACTGGTGTTACTTCTTTCAAATTACAATGTTTTCTGATTACCCAGATGAGTTAATTCAGAGGTTACTATCAAATCAATGTGTTCTCAGGTTCAGTATTAATTAGGGAGTTGCTTTTGGCACAGTAGTTCAGAGTTTTCAGATTTTAATTAGCATGCATCAGGGTAATTCCTAATTAACAAACGGTTGCCAATTAATTGGGGAGTTGATGGTTAGGATTGAGGAGTCACTGATAACTAGCCTGCTTTTAAGTATCAGTTGCTAAACAGGCAAATGCCTATGGGATTGTTGCTGGCATAGTAATATACATCAATAGGTTTCTTGTTTGTTTGCAAGCACTGATGTGAAACTGCTATCATGACGTCATGTCGAGTTCTTTGGATATTCAGGCTTATCTCTTTATTCTAACGATAATGCATTTTTTATAGACCTGCATGTAGGATAATTGGTTTTGATGTCTCTGTTGTGTGTGCACTTGCAGGTCCCAAAGATGTCTGATAGAACTCGGGTGGAGGCCAAGGAGATTCGGCTCTCGGACATGCCACCAGTAACACTTGATGATAGCAACATGCACACTGTAAGTTTCCCCCTGCAAATTGCATATTTTGATATATGTTGCTGCTGTGAACATTTGTTGTTGTTAAATAGAGCAAGTCAATTTAGTTCAGCACTCAACAACTGCATCTACCTTTATATATACCCTAAGTGGGTTTTCTAAAGCAGTTTATTTATGTTGTAACTGCAGAAAACAGATGACACCTCCGAAATGAACATTCCAGAGGATTTCGATAACCGACCTTAAAAAAAAGCAAAAATTTCTGAATCAGGTGTTTTGGAGTCATCACCAATGTCACCAACTATGTCAGCATCTAATCCAATTTCTGAATGTTTTGAATCGATTGTGCCTGAATCAGAAAATCAGATAGATCATGATCCATTGCCATCACCTCCATCACCTTCTAGCTCGACATTAACTCCTGTTTTAATATTACATGATGTCAAGGAACCAGATCCAAATAAAGGGATCAAAGTTGATGAGACATATGATTATCTCCCACAAGGTATTTATTTATTTATTTATTATGTATACTTTCGCATTTTATATATTCTTAAAAAAAATTATTTTATGCAGACTATACATTGACCGACCATGATCTATGTGCTCATATAGCAATAGAATCATCTTTGAGTAAACAATTGCTCGTGGAGATAGATGGAAGTTGTGTCTTGCAAAATCAATTGATGTGCCTGCTAAATGAAAAGGAGTGGATAAATGATGATGTAAGTACCCTTACTCAAACTGGAAAAATATTCTAATCACTTATATCTATTAGTAATGTATTTTTAAATTTCAAAATTATAGGTGATCAATGCATATATATGTTGTATAAAGGACCAAATACATCTCCAGAATGATAATAAAGTATATTTTGAGAGTCCATTTGTTACCTCACTATTTAAACGAGATGGCGAACTTGGAATACAAAAAGATAGTGCCTTCATGACAGAGACTGTCGTCGAATATATGCAACATGACATGGTAATATCCATATTCATAATTTACATGTTCTATGTTTCATACATTTTCATCTATTATTTTCCTAATTATTTTTATTACAGATTAAACTTCCAATAAATGCCAACAACACACATTGGTATTTAGCTGTTGTGAATACAAAAAAACGTGAGGTTCAAGTACTGGACTCATTGTGCTGGGACTTTGACCGTGATGATCTCGCTCATACGGTTAGTTACAAAACCATTTTTAATATACTTCGCTAATGTGTATCATTTCTAACCATTATTTTTTTTAGCTACGAGGAGTACAATTTCATTTGGACCTTCTTAAAAGTCAAAACTTGGTAAAAGACAATTGGAAAGACGTTGATCTCACTGAATGGAAGATCACAGAACAATTACAAAAGGCAATTCAAACAGACAGTTCTTCATGTGGTTTGTTTATGATCAAATTTATGGAATATTTCACCGGATGTGCACTATCTTACCCAATTACACAGGTATATATCTTTTTAAAATTAAAAAGTATGTTAATTTCCCAGAAAGTATGTTATTTTTTAAATAATTTACTAATAATTCTTTGTGTTGTACAGGAAATGATTACTTCATTTAGGTTTAAGTTAGCCAGCATACTATTATGTTGGAAAACAAACACTGCAGCAAGGACTACAATCGTTGAAGAAAGTAACGATGACACTAATGGAGATCCTGATGATGTTCAAATATTAGAAAGCCTAGATGATATAAAAATATCAAAGAAAAAAATCCCATTATCTGTTGAAAATAAATACAGATCACTAATATCTATTCTTTCTAATATGAGTGTACATGAATTAACAGCTGGACTCTGTAGCTTCATTAAATCAATCAATTACACTGAGATTTTAGAGTAAGTCATTTCAAATTAGTTTTGCAATTTTAAATTATCTTACTTATTTTCGTAATGGTTTATTTTATTAATTTTGTCATTATCAGGAAAGTATGGATCCAAAGTTCAAAGCCATATCCGATTAGCTTGTCTCTCAGAAAACTACAAGAAATGCTGAAGGATGATTTACACATGAGGTACAAATTCTGTCCCGAGGCCCAGCTTTTAGGTTGTTCCGTTTCTAAATCTCCTCTCGTGGGCCTCGGGCCGAGCTGATGTGGCAGCCCGGCAATAGGAGAGTGGGCTTAGGGAAAAATTATTACGCCGGCAAAGGTATCGAACTCACAACCTCTTCGTCCTTTCTAAGAAGGCAACCAGCGAGCTAGCTTTTCCTTATGTTAAAGAATGTTAATTGTCACGCACCAATTTATATACGTGTGTATGTAGACAATTAACAAGCCCTAAGATGAGGTATGGGATTAGACGGTCGGAACGGATAATTAAAAGGAAAATGAGGTGCATGACGTTGCATACGTGCATTTTAAAAAAAGGAATTGCGGGCTATGAAAGGAAGGATGGATTTGAGGATTATTTATATGGGATGCAATGATATTGCCATACATTAAAGGATGGAAGGAGTTGGATGATTAAAAGGAATGAGATGCATGGACGTCTACATGCATTGTAAAAAGGAATTGTGGGCTATTAATGGGAGGATCTATATGAGGATTATTATGGGATGCAAGGATGGAAGGAATTGTGCATGAAAAAAGATGGAAGGACACGTGCATGTTGCAAGACACTTATATGAAAAGGATGCATCCATGATTTCATGGCTGCAAACAGGCTGACAGTGGAACCGAGCAATTTTCCTAAACCTCGATTCGTGCACCTGCCCGCCGGCGGTGGCACCATCGGATGTCGTACCGCGTGGGTGGGCGTTTTGAAGGATCGGGCAATTAGTGTTTTCTTCGTACCGAAGCACGAGGTGTTGTGCTTGCAGATGCACACCAATTTATCCTTCTCATGCATCTTCTCTCTCTGAGTTATTAGTTCCCTTTCTGCGTCTCTGTGTCGTGAAAATTTGATGCCCTCTTTGATGATTTAAAAAATAAATTGCTCGATATCTATAGCCAATATTAGATTTTAATTCAAAGGATTTGATTTTAGTAGTTTAGCTCTGTCTTCACATATATAAATAATTTATCAGAAGATTTGCGAAACAACATGTGGTTAGATGGTTAGGTGGACAGTGGTATCCCCAGCACACTAGGGTTCAAGTCCTGATGCTCGCATTTATTCATGAATTTATTTCAGGATATCCCGTGATCCGTGTTCAGTGGAAGGAAACGTTTCCGTCGACTACGAGGCGCCTTTGGTGATTTCGTCAATCTTAAGATGATATGTCGGCTCGGTCTCTCGGAGGTGCTCATCGTTGTAGGATGTGCGTGTGTGTTTATAGAGATGAGTGTATGTGTGTATATATAAGCGCATGCGTCTGTATTGTGTTCAAGAAAAAGATCAAAGGAGTTTTTTTTCCTACCCACACATAGGCCCCAATTCTTGATTGATTTTTCTTTACGAACCGCTAATTCGAGCCGTAAAAATCATGCACGTGCTCGTCATTCAAAATATACTCATCACCGCAAATCTATGTCATGCTTGGTGAGAAATTTTCAATTATTCACACCAATATACTAATCTAGATACCGTCAACAATTTAGACATTGTCCCTCATCTGATTATTTTGTTGGCCATAGACCAAGATCTGCGACATATGTGGACGAGAACCAGATGTTGCCAACTCTTGCATCACCTTGATGAGGTCATCGGAATGCCGTCCCCAAGTTAAAATGTTGTCACTTAGTTAGCATCATCCTTACAAGTTTAGAGCAGCGAGCCTCCAAAGCTTCGTCTTCCACCTATTTTCTCACCAGTCGTTTCATAAAAACCTTTTTGCAGCGTTATATTTTTTCTACACTCCGGTTGCAACTGTTTAATTAAATTGGATTGGGGGCTGCATGAGACAAAGGAAAGAAGATTGTTGGTACTGATCTAATAAGGAGATTAGGACATGCACGCCCTAATGGGAATGTAGGTTGCATGAGATGGAGACATATTAAGGTCGAAAGGCCTTACGGATGTCGTCGGGTCGGTCCGATGAATTTTTTGGTGGACACATCTCAACATCCTTTCCCGTTGCAACGCACGGGCATTTGTGCTAGTTAATAATAAAGCACGGATTGGGTCTCCGGGTTCACCGTCACAATACGCTTTCTTCTCATGTCATAATACGCTTTTACGATTTGTATAGACAAAATCGTAATGTAAACGAGGTGGTACTATTCTAACTTGCTCGTAAATTCGTCCGTAATAGTTTTCGTCCGTCCTTCAATTTGTGTAAATAAAAAGAAATAAACCAGCACGGGCTCTCCTCCTTGATGCCTACAGGCACGGCGCCGCCGCCGCTGCCCCCACGCGCGGCCGATCTTCTTCCCCGACCCTTTGCAATTCTGTCTCCTTCCCTTCTCCATCTGCCCAAATCTTCTCCTGCGCCACTCTGAGCCTTCTCGGTCTCCAACCTCCTGCAATCTTCAAGCCCGCCGGCACCAAATCCGCCTACAATTTTCAAGCCCGCCGGCACCAAAAGCAACCAGCGGTAGATTCGAGTGATCCCCGCTAGGAATCCATGGGATTTGAGGTGGATTTCCTAGGAGAGCGAGTAGGAAGGGTGATGGTGTGGTTCATGGGGAAGATGAAGAAGCGGAAGGTGATCCACGGCCCGCATGCGACGCCGAGCCACCACGGGCCTCCTCCCTTGACGCTCGCCGCCATGCCGGGACGTCGTACTGGGCCTTGCCAGACGCCGAGGACAAGCGAGACAATGGCCATCCACCCTGGGCCAAGGTGTGTGTGTGCCTGAAAATCTTTTTTCGCTGTACAATTTCTCCGTCTCGATTCTTCCATACGGTGTGGGCTGCCTCGGCATTGACGGTGACTGGCTCGAGTGCGTAGGACAAGCACAGAGCGACCGGCGGCGATAACTATGCTCGGGCAGATGGATTCCGCCGCGGCGGAGTTCGAGTATGTAACATATCCTTGCTTGATTCATGTTCATGATACCTGCATGCCGTGACATATTGATTATGGGTCGATCTGACTCTTTGTGCCATGCTAATTAAATTATTGATTGTTACATTGTTCTGATATGTTTTGCATGGCTGCGTGATGCAATAGATACGAACAGGAGAACAGTAGCTGTGATGACTCAACAAGATGGAAGTGCGGGACAAGGGATGAGTGCAATCGGCTCAGGTAAACTCCTCCTGTACACCGTCTGGCATCAGTTCCAGTTGCGCCCGAAGCTTTTTTTTTTGAGAGTACGCCTAGGCGTACCATATTTTTATAGAAGGCAGAAGACAATTACAAGGATACTAACTTTCGTTGCGAACAACAAAATAGTACAAACTCCACTCCCAAGCTAATACAAAGATTAGCCACCGCACACATTACAATCACAACTCAAAGGGGCCTGTCCTGAGCACACCTCAAGGCCGCGTCTCGAACATCACCGGTCACCTCGAAGAGCAACAACATTCACCGGACTTCTCTTGTCGACGCACCAACCACCCTTGAGTGCCTAAAAGGAGATGGCAAGTGGATGGAGGGACTCGATCGATCCTGAGAAAGCCATCAACTTGGACTCACCGGCATAGTCGTGCATTGCGCCCAAGAGGATCCACCCAGGCCAGCGGCAAGCACCGGAGAACCACAATACAGAACCTCCAACCGTGTCTCCACACGCGACGCTCTCAACAAAGAAACGACGCCGGGACGCCGCCATCGCCGAACTAGGCTTTCGCCCGGAGACAACAACCCAAGTGAGAAGGAGATGCCGACACACCATAGCGACGCCTCCAAGGAGGAAAACGACGCCCTCAGACGCCGTCGCCGCCAGCACCGTCCAAAGACGGGCAGGATTTTCATCCGTATTGTCGCACACCTTCCTCGCTTCCCATCGGATTGGGCAACACTGTCTGTGTTGGGCCACACCGCTGCCGCCGCAGCACCTCTCCATCGAGATCGTAACATCGCGGTGCACCGACACCCCGCACGGCCGAGAGAAACCCATCTGCCACCTCCCACTCCGGGCCATCCTCCGTCTCCAGCAAGGCCGCAGGCACCGCACACAAGCATACCCACCAACTCCGGCAGACAAGCAAGCAACGGCCTTCCTGTGACCCCGAACTGGTGGCAAAGGAGCCAGATCTGGACACCGGCGCCGGCACCACCACCATGAGAGCACCACCGCGCGCCAGCCGCGGCTCTCAGCCAACGCATCAGCACCTAGCCGCCGCTCGCGCAGCACTTCCGGCCGAGCTCCGCTCCGTCGCATCCATGGCTGAGCCGCGCCGCCACCTCTGCCTCCCGTACCAGCCGCATCCAGGAGGACTCCACCGCGCACCAGCACCACCTCTGCGAGCCCCCGACCATGCTCCGCCGTGCAGCTGCTCCCCGCCGTGCGCCGACTCTCCGGAACGATCCCGCCACGCCGCCCGCTTGACGTCTCGCCCCCGCGCGAGGGAAGCCCGTCGGGGCGCGCCCACCACGCCCGCCGCCTTTGACGGCCGGGCACCGCCACTGCCACCGCCGGCGGCCGCGGCCAGAGGAGCACGGAGGGTAGGGGTTGCTGGGCTAGGGTTTGGCTCCTCCGGAGCCGCCCGCGCGAGCGGCTCGGGAGGAAAGGGGAAAGTGAGCTGCTTCGGCTGCGCCCGAAGCTTTCAATCTCGCTGCTCCACTTAGTTTGCCGAAACACTGTCGGCATGTGCTCCATCCAAGGTACGCCATCGTCCGATTCTATCATCAGTTTTGAACCTTAAACTAATGACTAAGGAGTCGGACTGGCCAGGCCTGAAAGTTCTTTTCTTTGTTTCACTTCGAGCTTATCTCTCCCTAATCTCTCCTTCTTTACCTAATAATAAAGCAATTTTGGTTTTTTTCGTCCGTCATGGCATTTTTTCAGAGAAGTCCCTCTATTTCAGAGAATTCAACCCGCAGTCCTGTTTTAAGTTAAAATGAAGCGTTATATTCGTATTTTACACAAAAGTCTCTGTCTTTTCATGAAATCAACCCGCCGTCCGGATTTAAGTCACACCCGAACCGTTATTTTACATTTTTCGAAACCCCCACTGATGTTTCAGATAATTCATCCGCGGATCATATTTAAGTCTAACAAATGCTTTTTAAAACCATCCATATCTTTTAAACCGTAACTCCGATTTGAACATGTTATATATGAAATTTGATTGGAAAAATATGTAGAATATGAATATGAGATTATTTTTACCTGTTAAGTATTTTTAGATATTATTTTGAAATATATTTGAGTCAAACCAAATGATTTTCTAAATTATCTGTATCTTTTAAATCGTAACTTCGATTTTAACATATTATATATGAAATTTTTTATTAGAAAAATGTGTGGAAATCTAGATATGATGTTAATTTTACCTGTTAAGTATTTTTAAAATATTTTTATGGAAGCAAACTTATAATTTATAGCGCATGATCCCTTTTTTTCATACCGGCGGCGATCCGGATTGCAAATAAATACCCCACTATAACCATATACGAAAAAGAAAACATCGATAACTACACGTGCATACCTCTGAAAAATGTCGCAAAGGAAAACAACAGATTTGTCATCACGAGAGTGAGAGAAAGCGAGCGAGAGAGAGAGAGGGGGGGAAGAGAGAGAGAGAGAGAGGGAGAGGGAGGAGAGAGGGAGGAGAGAGGGAGAGAGAGACGCCTTAGGATTAACCATAGTCAAGACACGTTTTTTGTTGTTTTGTGTGAACACCAAGGCCATCGCCGGCGAGGGTGCGAAAGAGGATAAGCGGCAACACAAATATGATGCCTCACAAAATAAAGAAGACAGACCTATTGTGGTCTTGA
>JAHHZJ010003101.1:0-20316 GCA_021437245.1 Aegilops speltoides | reverse complement strand
AATCGCCAAAACAGTGAGTGTTGATGATCGACACGTAAACGCACCCTGTGGTTCGTTAATCGTGCGCATCACCCGGACCCCAAAATAGTGAGTAATAGTCCATGAACGAGCCGTAATCGCCAAAACTGTGAGTGTTGATGACCGACACGTAAACGCACCCTGTGGTTCGCTAATGGTGCAAATCACCCGGACCCCAAAATAGTGAGTAATAGTCCACGAAACGAGCCGTAATCGCCAAAACTGTGAGTGTTGATGACCGACACGTAAATGCACCCAGGGTTCGTTAACTGTGCAGATCACCCCGGGACCCCAAAATAGTGAGTAATAGTCCACGAAACGAGCCAGAATCGGCCAAACTGTGAGTATTGATGACCGACACGTAAACGCACCCCAGGGTTCGTTAATCATGCAAATCACTCCGGCACCCCAAAATAGTGAGTAATAGTCCACGAAACGAGGCAGAATCGGCCAAAACTGTGAGTGTTGATGACCGACACGTAAACACACCCAGTGGTTCGTTAATAGTGCACATCACCCGGACCCCAAAATAGTGAGTAATAGTCCACGAAACGAGCCAGAATCGGCCAAAACTGTGAGTGTTGATGATCGACACGTAAACGCACCCTGTGGTTCGCTAATGTGCACATCACCGGGACCCCAAAATAGTGAGTAATAGTCCACTAAACGAGCCGAATCGCCAAAACTTTGAGTGTTGACGACCGACACGAAACGCACCCTGTGGTTCGCTAATCAGCAGATCACCCGGACCCCAAAATAGTGAGTAATAGTCCACGAAACGAGCCAGAATCGCCAAACTGTGAGTGTTGATGACCGACACGTAAACGCACCCTGGGTTCGTTAATCGTGCAAATCACTCGGACACCAAAATAGTGAGTAATAGTCCACTAAACGAGCCGAATCGCCAAAACTGTGAGTGTTGATGACCGACACGTAAACGCACCCTGTGGTTCGCTAATAGTGCACATCACCCGGACCCCAAAATAGTGAGTAATAGTCCACGAAACGAGCCGTAATCGCCAAAATCGTGAGTGTTGATGACCGACACGTAAACGCACCCTGTGGTTCGCTAATGGTGCAGATCACCCGGACCCCAAAATAGTGAGTAATAGTCCACTAAACGAGCCGAATCGCCAAAACCGTGAGTGTTGACGACCGACACGTAAACGCACCTGTGGTTCGTTAATAGTGCACATCACCCGGACCCCAAAATAGTGAGTAATAGTCCAATCGAAACGGTGAGTGTTCGCCAAAACTGGAGTGTTGATGACCAAACACGTGAAACGCACCCGAGCGTGGTTCGTTAATCGTGCACATCACCGTTAATCAGGACCCCAAAATAGTGAGTAATAGTCCACGAACGAGCCGAATCGCCAAAACGTGAGTGTTGACGACCGACACGTAAACGCACCCTGTGGTTCGCTAATCGTGCACATCACCCGGACCCCAAAATAGTGAGTAATAGTCCACGAAACGAGCCGTAATCGCCAAAACTGTGAGTGTTGATGACCGACACGTAAACGCACCCCTGTGGTTCGCTAATAGTGCACATCACCCGGACCCCAAAATAGTGAGTAATAGTCCACGAAACGAGCCGAATCGCCAAAACTGTGAGTGTTGATGACCGACACGTAAACGCACCCTGTGGTTCGCGCATCATGCAAATCACCCGGACCCCAAAATAGTGAGTAATAGTCCACGAAACGAGCCAGAATCGCCAAAACTGTGAGTGTTGACGACCGACACGTAAACGCACCCTGTGGTTCGTTAATCAGCAAATCACCCGGACCCCAAAATAGTGAGTAATAGTCCACGAAACGAGCCGAATCGCCAAAATCGGAGTGTTGATGACCGACACGTAAACGCACCCCTGTGGTTCGCTAATAGTACATCACCCGGACCCCAAAATAGTGAGTAATAGTCCACGTAAACGAGCCGTAATCGCCAAAATCTGTGAGTGTTGATGATCGACACGTAAACGCACCCCTGTGGTTCGCTTAATCGTGCATCACCCGACCCCAAAATAGTGAGTAATAGTCCACGAAACGAGCCGTAATCGCCAAAACCGTGAGTGTTGATGACCGACACGTAAACGCACTCCTGTGGTTCGTTAATCGTGCACATCACCCGGACCCCAAAATAGTGAGTAATAGTCCACGAACGAGCCGAATCGCCAAAATCGTGAGTGTTGATGACCGACACGTAAACGCACCCTGTGGTTCGTTAATCGTGCAGATCACCCGGACCCCAAAATAGTGAGTAATAGTCCATGAACGGAGCAGAATCGCCAAAACTGTGAGTGTTGATGATCGACACGTAAACGCACCCCTGTGGTTCGCCATAATCAATGAGTGCACATCACCCGGACCCCAAAATAGTGAGTAATAGTCCACATAAACGAGCCGAATCGCCAAAACTCGTGAGTGTTGATGACCGACACGTAAACGCACCCTGTGGTTCGCTAATAGTGCACATCACCCGGACCCCAAAATAGTGAGTAATAGTCCACTAAACGAGCCGTAATCGCCAAAACTGTGAGTGTTGATGACCGACACGTAAACGCACCTGTGGTTCGTTAATGTGCAGATCACCCGGACCCCAAAATAGTGAGTAATAGTCCACGAAACGAGCCGAATCGCCAAAATCGTGAGTGTTGATGACCGACACGTAAACGCACCCTGTGGTTCGCTAATCGTGCAAATCACCCGGACCCCAAAATAGTGAGTAATAGTCCACGAAAACGAGCCGTAATCGCCAAAATCTATGAGTGTTGATGACCGACACGTAAACGCACCCCATGGTTCGTTAATAGTGCACATCACCCGGACCCCAAAATAGTGAGTAATAGTCCACCCGAAACGAGCCGTAATCGCCAAAACTGTGAGTGTTGATGATCGACACGTAAACGCACCCTGGGTTCGCTAATCGTGCACATCACCCGGACCCCAAAATAGTGAGTAATAGTCCACGAAACGAGCCGAATCGCCAAAATCGTGAGTGTTGATGACCGACACGTAAACGCACCCTGTGGTTCGCAATCGTGCACATCACCCGGACCCCAAAATAGTGAGTAATAGTCCACTAAACGAGCCAGAATCGCCAAAATCGTGAGTGTTGATGACCGACACGTAAACGCACCCGTGGTTCGCTAATAGTGCAGATCACCCGGACCCCAAAATAGTGAGTAATAGTCCACTAAACGAGCCGTAATCGCCAAAATCGTGAGTGTTGATGACCGACACGTAAACGCACCCTGTGGTTCGTTAATAGTGCGGGCCATCACCGGACCCCAAAATAGTGAGTAATAGTCCACTAAACGAGCCGTAATCGCCAAAATCGTGAGTGTTGATGACCGACACGTAAACGCACCCCAGGGTTCGTTAATCGTGCAGATCACTCCGGGACCCCAAAATAGTGAGTAATAGTCCACGAAACGAGCCAGAATCGGCCAAAACTGTGAGTGTTGATGACCGACACGTAAACGCACCCCAGGGTTCGTTAATCGTGCAGATCACCCGGACCCCAAAATAGTGAGTAATAGTCCACGAAACGAGCCGAATCGCCAAAACGTGAGTGTTGACGACCGACACGTAAACGCACTCCGTGGTTCGTTAATCGTGCAGATCACCCGGACCCCAAAATAGTGAGTAATAGTCCACGAAACGAGCCGAATCGCCAAAACTGTGAGTGTTGATGACCGACACGTAAACGCACCCTGTGGTTCGCTAATCAGCAAATCACCCGGACCCCAAAATAGTGAGTAATAGTCCACGAAACGAGCCGAATCGCCAAAACTGTGAGTGTTGATGATCGACACGTAAACGCACCCTGTGGTTCGTTAATAGTGCACATCACCCGGACCCCAAAATAGTGAGTAATAGTCCACTAAACGAGCCGTAATCGCCAAAATCGTGAGTGTTGATGACCGACACGTAAACGCACCCCAACGTGGTTCGCTAATCGTGCATATCACCCGGACCCCAAAATAGTGAGTAATAGTCCACTAAACGAGCCGTAATCGCCAAAACTCGTGAGTGTTGATGACCGACACGTAAACGCACCCCAGTGGTTCGTTAATCAGTGCATCACCCGGGACCCCAAAATAGTGAGTAATAGTCCACTAAACGAGCCGAATCGCCAAAATCGAGTGTTGATGACCGACACGTAAACGCACCCTGTGGTTCGCTAATCGTGCACATCACCCGGACCCCAAAATAGTGAGTAATAGTCCACGAAACGAGCCGTAATCGCCAAAACTGTGAGTGTTGACGACCGACACGTAAACGCACCCTGTGGTTCGTTAATAGTGCACATCACCCGGACCCCAAAATAGTGAGTAATAGTCCACTAAACGAGCCGAATCGCCAAAACTGTGAGTGTTGATGACCGACACGTAAACGCACCCTGTGGTTCGCGAATCGTGCAAATCACCCGGACCCCAAAATAGTGAGTAATAGTCCATGAAACGAGCCGAATCGCCAAAACTGGAGTGAGTGTTGATGACCGACACGTAAACACACCCTGTGGTTCGCTAATGGTGCACATCACCCCGGACCCCAAAATAGTGAGTAATAGTCCACTGAAACGAGCCGTAATCGCCAAAACTGTGAGTGTTGATGACCGACACGTAAACGCACCCTGTGGTTCGCAATGTGCACATCACCCGGACCCCAAAATAGTGAGTAATAGTCCACGAAACGAGCCAGAATCGCCAAAACTGTGAGTGTTGATGACCGACACGTAAACGCACCCCCGGGTTCGTTAATCGTGCAAATCACTCCGGGACCCCAAAATAGTGAGTAATAGTCCACGAAACGAGCCGTAATCGCCAAAATCGTGAGTGTTGATGACCGACACGTAAACGCACCCCGTGGTTCGCTAATCGTGCACATCACCCGGACCCCAAAATAGTGAGTAATAGTCCACTAAACGAGCCGAATCGCCAAAATCTAGAGTGTTGATGATCGACACGTAAACGCACCCTGTGGTTCGCTAATGGTGCACATCACCCGGACCCCAAAATAGTGAGTAATAGTCCACGAACGAGCCGTAATCGCCAAAACTGTGAGTGTTGATGACCGACACGTAAACGCACCCTGTGGTTCGCAATCAGCACATCACCCGGGACCCCAAAATAGTGAGTAATAGTCCACAAACGAGCCGAATCGCCAAAATCGTGAGTGTTGATGACCGACACGTAAAAGCACCCCAGGGTTTGTTAATAGTGCAAATCACCCCGGACCCCAAAATAGTGAGTAATAGTCCACGAAACGAGCCGTAATCGCCAAAACTGTGAGTGTTGATGACCGACACGAAACGCACCCTGAGGTTCGTTAATAGTGCACACCAGTCCCGGACCCCAAAATAGTGAGTAATAGTCCACGAAACGAGCTAGAATCGGCCAAAACTGTGAGTGTTGATGACCGACACGTAAACGCACCCCTGGGTTCGCTAATAGTGCACATCACCCGGACCCCAAAATAGTGAGTAATAGTCCACGAAACGAGCCGTAATCGCCAAAATCGTGAGTGTTGATGACCGACACGTAAACGCACCCTGTGGTTCGTTAATCGTGCACATCACCCGGACCCCAAAATAGTGAGTAATAGTCCACTAAACGAGCCGTAATCGCCAAAATGTGAGTGTTGATGACCGACACGTAAACGCACCCTGTGGTTCGCTAATCGTGCACATCACCCGGACCCCAAAATAGTGAGTAATAGTCCACTGAAACGAGCCGTAATCGCCAAAATCAGGAGTGTTGATGACCGACACGTAAACGCACCCTGTGGTTCGCTAATAAACGCACTGCACATCACCCGACCCCAAAATAGTGAGTAATAGTCCACGAAACGAGCCGAATCGCCAAAACCGTGAGTGTTGATGACCGACACGTAAACGCACCCAGTGGTTCGTTAATCATGCATGCATCACCCGGACCCCAAAATAGTGAGTAATAGTCCACGAAACGAGCCGAATCGCCAAAACTGTGAGTGTTGATGACCGACACGTAAACGCACCCTGTGGTTCGTTAATCGTGCACATCACCCGGACCCCAAAATAGTGAGTAATAGTCCACTAAACGAGCCAGAATCGCCAAAACTGTGAGTGTTGATGATCGACACGTAAACGCACCCCTGTGGTTCGCTAATCGTGCACATCACCCGGACCCCAAAATAGTGAGTAATAGTCCACGAAACGAGCCGAATCGCCAAAACTCGTGAGTGTTGATGATCGACACGTAAACGCACCCTGTGGTTCGCTAATCGCACATCACCCGGACCCCAAAATAGTGAGTAATAGTCCACTAAACGAGCCGTAATCGCCAAAACTGTGAGTGTTGACGACCGACACGTAAACGCACCCTGTGGTTCGCAATAGTGCACATCACCCGGACCCCAAAATAGTGAGTAATAGTCCACGAAACGAGCCGAATCGCCAAAATCGTGAGTGTTGATGACCGACACGTAAACGCACCCCGTGGTTCGCTAATCATGCATCACCCGGACCCCAAAATAGTGAGTAATAGTCCACGAAACGAGCCGTAATCGCCAAAACGTGAGTGTTGATGACCGACACGTAAACGCACCCTGTGGTTCGCAATAGTGCACATCACCCGGACCCCAAAATAGTGAGTAATAGTCCACGAAACGAGCCGAATCGCCAAAATCGTGAGTGTTGATGACCGACACGTAAACGCACCCTGTGGTTCGCAATCAGCAAATCACCCGGACCCCAAAATAGTGAGTAATAGTCCATGAAACGAGCCGTAATCGCCAAAACTGTGAGTGTTGATGACCGACACGTAAACGCACCCTGTGGTTCGTTAATCGCACATCACCCGGACCCCAAAATAGTGAGTAATAGTCCACAAATGAGCCGAATCGCCAAAACTGTGAGTGTTGACCGACACGAAAACCCCTGTGGTTCGCTAATAGTCACCCGGACCCCAAAATAGTGAGTAATAGTCCACTAAACGAGCCGTAATCGCCAAAACTGTGAGTGTTGACGACCGACACGTAAACGCACCCTGTGGTTCGCTAATCGTGCACATCACCCGGACCCCAAAATAGTGAGTAATAGTCCATGAAACGAGCCGAATCGCCAAAACTGTGAGTGTTGATGATCGACACGTAAACGCACCCCGTGGTTCGCTAATCGTGCAAATCACCCGGACCCCAAAATAGTGAGTAATAGTCCACTAAACGAGCCGTAATCGCCAAAACTGTGAGTGTTGATGACCGACACGTAAACGCACCCTGTGGTTCGCTAATAGTGCACATCACCCGGACCCCAAAATAGTGAGTAATAGTCCACGAAACGAGCCGAATCGCCAAAACTATGTGAGTGTTGATGACCGACACGTAAACGCACCCCGGGGTTCGCTAATAGTGCACATCACTCCGGGACCCCAAAATAGTGAGTAATAGTCCACGAAACGAGCCAGAATCGGCCAAAACTGTGAGTGTTGATGATCGACACGTAAACGCACCCCAGGGTTCGCTAATGGTGCAAATCACCCGGACCCCAAAATAGTGAGTAATAGTCCACGAAACGAGCCAGAATCGGCCAAAACCGTGAGTGTTGATGACCGACACGTAAACGCACCCCAATGTTCGTTAATCGTGCACATCACCCGGACCCCAAAATAGTGAGTAATAGTCCACTAAACGAGCCGAATCGCCAAAACCGTGAGTGTTGATGACCGACACGTAAACGCACCCTGTGGTTCGCAATCGTGCACATCACCCGGACCCCAAAATAGTGAGTAATAGTCCACGAAACGAGCCAAATCGCCAAAACTGTGAGTGTTGATGACCAACACGTAAACGCACACCCTGTGGTTCGCTAATCATGCACATCACCCGGACCCCAAAATAGTGAGTAATAGTCCACTTAAACGAGCCGTAATCGCCAAAATCTGTGAGTGTTGATGACCGACACGTAAACGCACCCTGTGGTTCGCTAATCGTGCACATCACCCGGACCCCAAAATAGTGAGTAATAGTCCACGAAACGAGCCGTAATCGCCAAAACTCGTGAGTGTTGATGACCGACACGTAAACGCACCCTGTGGTTCGCTAATCGTGCAAATCACCCGGACCCCAAAATAGTGAGTAATAGTCCATGAAACGAGCCGTAATCGCCAAAATCGTGAGTGTTGATGACCGACACGAAACGCACCCTGTGGTTCGCTAATAGTGCACATCACCCCGGACCCCAAAATAGTGAGTAATAGTCCACTAAACGAGCCGAATCGCCAAAACTGTGAGTGTTGATGACCGACACGTAAACGCACCCTGTGGTTCGCTAATCGTGCACATCACCCGGACCCCAAAATAGTGAGTAATAGTCCACAAACGAGCCGTAATCGCCAAAACGCACTCCTGTGAGTGTTGATGACCGACACGTAAACGCACCCCAAATGGTTCGCTAATCGTGCACATCACCCGGACCCCAAAATAGTGAGTAATAGTCCACTAAACGAGCCGTAATCGCCAAAACTCGAGTGTTGATGATCGACACGTAAACGCACCCTGTGGTTCGCTAATCGTGCATCACCCGGACCCCAAAATAGTGAGTAATAGTCCATGAAACGAGCCGAATCGCCAAAACTGTGAGTGTTGATGACCGACACGTAAACGCACCCCGTGGTTCGCTAATAGTGCACATCACCCGGACCCCAAAATAGTGAGTAATAGTCCACGAAACGAGCCGTAATCGCCAAAATCGTGAGTGTTGATGACCGACACGTAAACGCACCCCGTGGTTCGTTAATCATGCACATCACCCGGACCCCAAAATAGTGAGTAATAGTCCATGAAACGAGCTTAATCGCCAAAATCTGTGAGTGTTGATGACCGACACGTAAACGCACCCCTGTGGTTCGCTAATCGTGCAAATCACCCGGACCCCAAAATAGTGAGTAATAGTCCACTAAACGAGCCGTAATCGCCAAAACTGGAGTGTTGACGACCGACACGTAAACGCACCCTGTGGTTCGTTAATAGTGCACATCACCCGGACCCCAAAATAGTGAGTAATAGTCCACGAAACGAGCCGAATCGCCAAAACTAGTGAGTGTTGATGATCGACACGTAAACGCACCCTGTGGTTCGCATAATCATGCAGCATCACCCGGACCCCAAAATAGTGAGTAATAGTCCACTAAACGAGCCGTAATCGCCAAAATCGTGAGTGTTGATGATCGACACGTAAACGCACCCCTGTGGTTCGTTAATCGTGCACATCACCCGGACCCCAAAATAGTGAGTAATAGTCCACTAAACGGGCCGTAATCGCCAAAACTATGAGTGTTGATGACCGACACGTAAACGCACCCTGTGGTTCGCTAATCAGTGCACATCACCCGGACCCCAAAATAGTGAGTAATAGTCCACGAACGAGCCGAATCGCCAAAACTGTGAGTGTTGATGACCGACACGTAAACGCACCCCTGTGGTTCGCTAATCGTGCACATCACCCGGACCCCAAAATAGTGAGTAATAGTCCACGAAACGAGCCGAATCGCCAAAACTGTGAGTGTTGATGACCGACACGTAAACGCACCCCTGTGGTTCGCTAATCGTGCACATCACCCGGACCCCAAAATAGTGAGTAATAGTCCATGAAACGAGCCGAATCGCCAAAACTGTGAGTGTTGACGATCGACACGTAAACGCACCCTGTGGTTCGCTAATCGTGCAAATCACCCGGACCCCAAAATAGTGAGTAATAGTCCACGAAACGAGCCGAATCGCCAAAACTGTGAGTGTTGATGACCGACACGTAAACGCACCCCAAAATGTGGTTCGCTAATAGTGCACATCACCACGGACCCCAAAATAGTGAGTAATAGTCCACGAAACGAGCCGAATCGCCAAAACTGTGAGTGTTGATGATCGACACGTAAACGCACCCCTGTGGTTCGTTAATCGTGCAAATCACCCGGACCCCAAAATAGTGAGTAATAGTCCACGTAAACGAGCCGAATCGCCAAAACCGTGAGTGTTGATGACCGACACGTAAACGCACCCCCGTGGTTCGCTAATCGTGCACATCACCCGACCCCAAAATAGTGAGTAATAGTCCATGAAACGAGCCGAATCGCCAAAACTGTGAGTGTTGATGACCGACACGTAAACGCACCCCTGTGGTTCGCTAATCAGTGCACATCACCCGGACCCCAAAATAGTGAGTAATAGTCCACAAACGAGCCGTAATCGCCAAAATCGTGAGTGTTGATGACCGACACGTAAACGCACCCCAGGTTCGCTTAATAGTGCACATCACCCGGACCCCAAAATAGTGAGTAATAGTCCACGAAACGAGCCGTAATCGCCAAAACTGTGAGTGTTGATGATCGACACGTAAACGCACCCTGTGGTTCGTTAATTGTGCAGATCACCCGACCCCAAAATAGTGAGTAATAGTCCACGAAACGAGCCGAATCGCCAAAACTGTGAGTGTTGATGATCGACACGTAAACGCACCCCATGGTTCGTTAATAGTGCAATATCACCCGGACCCCAAAATAGTGAGTAATAGTCCACGAAACGAGCCGAATCGCCAAAATCGTGAGTGTTGATGATCGACACGTAAACGCACACCCCTGTGGTTCGTGGTTCGCTAATCGTGTGTTGACGACACATCACCCGGACCCCAAAATAGTGAGTAATAGTCCACGAAACGAGCCGAATCGCCAAAACTCATGAGTGTTGATGATCGACACGTAAACGCACCCCGTGGTTCGCTAATCGTGCACATCACCCGGACCCCAAAATAGTGAGTAATAGTCCACTAAACGAGCCGAATCGCCAAAACTGTGAGTGTTGATGACCGACACGTAAACGCACCTCTGTGGTTCGTTAATAGTGCACATCACCCGGACCCCAAAATAGTGAGTAATAGTCCACTAAACGAGCCGAATCGCCAAAACTGTGAGTGTTGATGACCGACACGTAAACGCACCCTGTGGTTCGCTAATCGTGCAATCACCCGGACCCCAAAATAGTGAGTAATAGTCCACGAAACGAGCCGTAATCGCCAAAACTGTGAGTGTTGATGACCGACACGTAAACGCACCCCAGGTTCGCTAATAGTGCACATCACCCGGACCCCAAAATAGTGAGTAATAGTCCATGAAACGAGCCGTAATCGCCAAAACTGGAGTGTTGATGACCGACACGTAAACGCACCCTGTGGTTCGTTAATTGTGCACATCACCCGGACCCCAAAATAGTGAGTAATAGTCCACGAAACGAGCCGTAATCGCCAAAATCTGTGAGTGTTGATGACCGACACGTAAACGCACCCCTGTGGTTCGCTAATCGTGCACATCACCCGGACCCCAAAATAGTGAGTAATAGTCCACTAAACGAGCCGAATCGCCAAAACGTGAGTGTTGATGACCGACACGTAAACGCACCCTGTGGTTCGTTAATCGTGCATCACCCGGACCCCAAAATAGTGAGTAATAGTCCACGAAACGAGCCGAATCGCCAAAACTGAGTGAGTGTTGATGATCGACACGTAAACGCACCCTGTGGTTCGCTAATAGTGCACATCACCCGGACCCCAAAATAGTGAGTAATAGTCCACGAAACGAGCCGTAATCGCCAAAACTGTGAGTGTTGATGATCGACACGTAAACGCACCCCTGTGGTTCGCTAATCGTGCAAATCACCCGGACCCCAAAATAGTGAGTAATAGTCCATGAAACGAGCCGAAATCGCCAAAATCGTGAGTGTTGATGACCGACACGTAAACGCACCCTGTGGTTCGCTAATAGTGCACATCACCCGGACCCCAAAATAGTGAGTAATAGTCCACTAAACGAGCCGAATCGCCAAAACTGTGAGTGTTGATGATCGACACGTAAACGCACCCTGTGGTTCGTTAATAGTGCACATCACCCGGACCCCAAAATAGTGAGTAATAGTCCACGAAACGAGCCGAATCGCCAAAACTATGAGTGTTGATGACCGACACGTAAACGCACCCCAAAATGGTTCGCTAATAGTGCACATCACCCGGACCCCAAAATAGTGAGTAATAGTCCACGAAACGAGCCGTAATCGCCAAAACCGGAGTGTTGATGACCGACACGTAAACGCACCCTGTGGTTCGTTAATCGTGCACATCACCCCGACCCCAAAATAGTGAGTAATAGTCCACGAAACGAGCCGTAATCGCCAAAACTATGAGTGTTGATGATCGACACGTAAACGCACCCACCCTGTGGTTCGCTAATCAGCACATCACCCGGACCCCAAAATAGTGAGTAATAGTCCATGAAACGAGCCAGAATCGGCCAAAACTGTGAGTGTTGATGACCGACACGTAAACGCACCCCAGTGGTTCGTTAATCGTGCACATCACCCGACCCCAAAATAGTGAGTAATAGTCCACGAAACGAGCCGAATCGCCAAAACTGTGAGTGTTGATGATCGACACGTAAACGCACCCTGTGGTTCGCGAATCGTGCACATCACCCGGACCCCAAAATAGTGAGTAATAGTCCACGAAACGAGCCGAATCGCCAAAACTCGTGAGTGTTGATGATCGACACGTAAACGCACCCTGTGGTTCGTTAATCAGCACATCACCCGGACCCCAAAATAGTGAGTAATAGTCCATAAACGAGCCGAATCGCCAAAACTGTGAGTGTTGATGACCGACACGTAAACGCACCCTGTGGTTCGTTAATAGTGCACATCACCCGGACCCCAAAATAGTGAGTAATAGTCCACGAAACGAGCCGAATCGCCAAAACTCGTGAGTGTTGATGACCGACACGTAAACGCACCCTGTGGTTCGTTAATCAGTGCAAATCACCCGGACCCCAAAATAGTGAGTAATAGTCCACTAAACGAGCCGAATCGCCAAAATCGTGAGTGTTGATGATCGACACGAACGCACCCTGTGGTTCGCTAATCGCACATCACCCGGACCCCAAAATAGTGAGTAATAGTCCACGAAACGAGCCGAATCGCCAAAACTATGAGTGTTGATGATCGACACGTAAACGCACCCTGTGGTTCGCTAATCGTGCAAATCACCCGGACCCCAAAATAGTGAGTAATAGTCCACGAAACGAGCCGAATCGCCAAAACTCGTGAGTGTTGATGACCGACACGTAAACGCACCCCATGGTTCGTTAATCGTGCACATCACCCGGACCCCAAAATAGTGAGTAATAGTCCACGAAACGAGCCGAATCGCCAAAACTGTGAGTGTTGATGATCGACACGTAAACGCACCCTGTGGTTCGCTAATAGTGCACATCACCCGGACCCCAAAATAGTGAGTAATAGTCCACGAAACGAGCCGAATCGCCAAAATCGTGAGTGTTGATGACCGACACGTAAACGCACCCTGTGGTTCGCTAATCAGCACATCACCCGGACCCCAAAATAGTGAGTAATAGTCCACGAAACGAGCCGAATCGCCAAAACTCGTGAGTGTTGATGACCGACACGTAAACGCACCCTGTGGTTCGCTAATAGTGCACATCACCCGGACCCCAAAATAGTGAGTAATAGTCCACGAAACGAGCCGAAATCGCCAAAACCGTGAGTGTTGATGACCGACACGTAAACGCACCCCTGTGGTTCGCTAATCGTGCAAATCACCCGGACCCCAAAATAGTGAGTAATAGTCCACGAAACGAGCCGTAATCGCCAAAATCGTGAGTGTTGATGACCGACCCATAAATGCACCCTAGGGTTCGCTAATAGTGCACATCACCCGGACCCCAAAATAGTGAGTAATAGTCCACGAAACGAGCCAGAATCGGCCAAAACTGTGAGTGTTGATGACCGACACGTAAACGCACCCTGTGGTTCGCAATCGTGCAAATCACCCGGACCCCAAAATAGTGAGTAATAGTCCACGAAACGAGCCGTAATCGCCAAAACTATGAGTGTTGATGATCGACACGTAAACGCACCCCTGTGGTTCGCTAATAGTGCACATCACCCGGACCCCAAAATAGTGAGTAATAGTCCACGAAACGAGCCGAAATCGCCAAAATCGTGAGTGTTGATGACCGACACGTAAACGCACCCTGTGGTTCGCTAATAGTGCACATCACCCGGACCCCAAAATAGTGAGTAATAGTCCACGAAACGAGCCGAATCGCCAAAACTGTGAGTGTTGATGATCGACACGTAAACGCACCCTGTGGTTCGTTAATCGTGCACATCACCCGGACCCCAAAATAGTGAGTAATAGTCCACGAAACGAGCCGAAATCGCCAAAACTGTGAGTGTTGATGACCGACACGAAACGCACCTGTGTTCGCTAATCGTGCGACATCACCCGGACCCCAAAATAGTGAGTAATAGTCCACGAAACGAGCCGAATCGCCAAAATCGTGAGTGTTGATGACCGACACGTAAACGCACCCTGTGGTTCGCTAATCATGCAGATCACCCGGACCCCAAAATAGTGAGTAATAGTCCACGAAACGAGCCGAATCGCCAAAATCGTGAGTGTTGATGACCGACACGTAAACGCACCCTGTGGTTCGCAATCGTGCACATCACCCGGACCCCAAAATAGTGAGTAATAGTCCACGAAACGAGCCGTAATCGCCAAAATCGTGAGTGTTGATGATCGACACGTAAACGCACCCTGTGGTTCGCTAATAGTGCACATCACCCGGACCCCAAAATAGTGAGTAATAGTCCACGAAACGAGCCGAATCGCCAAAACTGTGAGTGTTGATGACCGACACGTAAACGCACCCCTGTGGTTCGCTAATAGTGCACATCACCCGGACCCCAAAATAGTGAGTAATAGTCCACTAAACGAGCCGTAATCGCCAAAATCTGTGAGTGTTGATGATCGACACGTAAACGCACCCTGTGGTTCGCTAATCGTGCACATCACCCGGACCCCAAAATAGTGAGTAATAGTCCATGAAACGAGCCAGAATCGCCAAAACTATGAGTGTTGATGACCGACACGAAAACACCACCCTGTGGTTCGCTAATGTGCAAATCACCCGGACCCCAAAATAGTGAGTAATAGTCCACGAAAATCGAGCCGAATCGCCAAAACTCGTGAGTGTTGATGACCGACACGTAAACGCACCCTGTGGTTCGTTAATAGTGCACATCACTCTGGACCCCAAAATAGTGAGTAATAGTCCATGAAGCGAGCCAGAATCGGCCAAAACTGTGAGTGTTGGTGACCGACATGTAAACGCACCCCATGGTTCTCTAATCGTGAAAATCACTCCGGGACCCCAAAATTGTGAGTAATAGTCCACGAAACGAGCCGAATCGCCAAAATCTGAGTGTTGATGACCGACACGTAAACGCACCCCACATAAACGCACCCCCTGGTTCGCTAATCGTGCAATCACCCGGACCCCAAAATAGTGAGTAATAGTCCACGAAACGAGCCGTAATCGCCAAAATCGTGAGTGTTGATGACCGACACGTAAACGCACCCCAGTGGTTCGTTAATAGTGCACATCACCCGGACCCCAAAATAGTGAGTAATAGTCCACGAAACGAGCCGAATCGCCAAACTGTGAGTGTTGATGATCGACACGTAAACGCACCCTGTGGTTCGTTAATCGTGCACATCACCCGGACCCCAAAATAGTGAGTAATAGTCCACGAAACGAGCCGTAATCGCCAAAACTCGTGAGTGTTGATGATCGACACGTAAACGCACCCTGTGGTTCGCAATCAGTGCACATCACCCGGACCCCAAAATAGTGAGTAATAGTCCACGAAATGAGCCGAATCGCCAAAACTGTGAGTGTTGATGACCGACACGTAAACGCACCCTGTGGTTCGCTAATCATGCACATCACCCGGACCCCAAAATAGTGAGTAATAGTCCACGAAACGAGCCGAAATCGCCAAAACTGTGAGTGTTGATGACCGACACGTAAACGCACCCTGTGGTTCGTTAATCGTGCAGATCACCCGGACCCCAAAATAGTGAGTAATAGTCCACGAAACGAGCCGTAATCGCCAAAACTATGAGTGTTGATGATCGACACGTAAACGCACCCTGTGGTTCGCTAATCGTGCAAATCACCCGGACCCCAAAATAGTGAGTAATAGTCCACGCCAGAATCGCAAACGAGCCGAATCGCCAAAATAGTGTGAGTGTTGATGACCGACACGTAAACGCACCCCATGGTTCGTTAATAGTGCACATCACCCGGACCCCAAAATAGTGAGTAATAGTCCACGAAACGAGCCGAATCGCCAAACTGTGAGTGTTGATGATCGACACGTAAACGCACCCCGTGGTTCGCTAATAGTGCACATCACCCCGGACCCCAAAATAGTGAGTAATAGTCCATGAAACGAGCCAGAATCGGCCAAAATTGTGAGTGTTGATGACCGACACGTAAACGCACCCCAGGTTCGCTAATCGTGCACATCACCCGGACCCCAAAATAGTGAGTAATAGTCCACTTAAACGAGCCGTAATCGCCAAAACTGTGAGTGTTGATGACCGACACGTAAACGCACCCCTGTGGTTCGCTAATCACCCGACAAAATAGTGACCATGAAACGGACCCCAAAATAGTGAGTAATAGTTCACGAAATCGAGCCAAAATAGTGAGTAATCGCCAAAACCGTAATGAAAACTGTTGATGACCGACACGTAAACGCACCCTGTGGTTCGCTAATAGTGCACATCACCCGGACCCCAAAATAGTGAGTAATAGTCCACTAAACGAGCCGAATCGCCAAAACTATGAGTGTTGATGACCGACCCATAAACGCACCCCAGGGTTCGCTAATGGTGCAGATCACTCCGGGACCTCAAAATAGTGAGTAATAGTCCATGAAACGAGCCAGAATCGGCAAAAACTGTGAGTGTTGATGACCGACACGTAAACGCACCCCAGGGTTCGCTAATGGTGCAGATCACTCCGGGACCCCAAAATAGTGAGTAATAGTCCACGAAACGAGCCAGAATCGCCAAAACTGTGAGTGTTGATGACCGACACGTAAACGCACCCTGTGGTTCGCAATCAGCACATCACCCGGACCCCAAAATAGTGAGTAATAGTCCACGAAACGAGCCGTAATCGCCAAAACTATGAGTGTTGATGACCGACACGTAAACGCACCCCATGGTTCGCTAATCATGCACATCACCCGGACCCCAAAATAGTGAGTAATAGTCCACTAAACGAGCCGAATCGCCAAAACTCGTGAGTGTTGATGACCGACACGTAAACGCACCCCAGGTTCGCTAATCGTGCAGATCACTCCGGGACCCCAAAATAGTGAGTAATAGTCCACGAAACGAGCCAGAATCGCCAAAATCGTGAGTGTTGATGATCGACACGTAAACGCACCCTGTGGTTCGCTAATCGCAGTGCATCACCCGGACCCCAAAATAGTGAGTAATAGTCCATGAAACGAGCCGTAATCGCCAAAACTGTGAGTGTTGATGATCGACACGTAAACGCACCCTGTGGTTCGCTAATCATGCAAATCACCCGGACCCCAAAATAGTGAGTAATAGTCCACGAAAACGAGCCGTAATCGCCAAAACTGTGAGTGTTGATGATCGACACGTAAACGCACCCTGTGGTTCGTTAATAGTGCACATCACCCGGACCCCAAAATAGTGAGTAATAGTCCACGAAACGAGCCGAATCGCCAAAATCGTGAGTGTTGATGATCGACACGTAAACGCACCCTGTGGTTCGCTAATCGTGCACATCACCGGGACCCCAAAATAGTGAGTAATAGTCCATGAAACGAGCCGTAATCGCCAAAATCTGTGAGTGTTGATGATCGACACGTAAACGCACCCTGTGGTTCGCTAATCGTGCAGATCACCCGGACCCCAAAATAGTGAGTAATAGTCCACGAAACGAGCCGTAATCGCCAAAACTGGAGTGTTGATGATCGACACGTAAACGCACCCTGTGGTTCGCTAATAGTGCACATCACCCGGACCCCAAAATAGTGAGTAATAGTCCATGAAACGAGCCGTAATCGCCAAAACTGTGAGTGTTGATGACCGACACGTAAACGCACCCTGTGGTTCATTAATAGTGCACATCACCCGACCCCAAAATAGTGAGTAATAGTCCACGAAATGAGCCGTAATCGCCAAAATGTGAGTGTTGATGACCGACACGTAAACGCACCCCAGGTTCGTTAATCATGCACATCACCCGGACCCCAAAATAGTGAGTAATAGTCCACTAAACGAGCCGTAATCGCCAAAACTGTGAGTGTTGATGACCGACACGTAACGCACCCTGTGGTTCGCTAATCGTGCAGATCACCCGGACCCCAAAATAGTGAGTAATAGTCCACGAAACGAGCCGTAATCGCCAAAACTATGAGTGTTGATGACCGACACGTAAACGCACCCCGTGGTTCGCTAATCAGCACATCACCCGGACCCCAAAATAGTGAGTAATAGTCCACGAAACGAGCTTTAATCGCCAAAACTGTGAGTGTTGACGATCGACACGTAAACGCACCCCATGGTTCGCTAATCGTGCACATCACCCGGACCCCAAAATAGTGAGTAATAGTCCACGAAACGAGCCGTAATCGCCAAAACCGTGAGTGTTGATGATCGACACGTAAACGCACCCTGTGGTTCGCTAATAGTGCACATCACCCCGGACCCCAAAATAGTGAGTAATAGTCCACGAAAATGAGCCGAATCGCCAAAATCGTGAGAGTGTTGACGATCGACACGTAAACGCACCCTGTGGTTCGCTAATAGTGCACATCACCCGGACCCCAAAATAGTGAGTAATAGTCCACGAAACGAGCCGTAATCGCCAAAACTGTGAGTGTTGATGACCGACACGTAAACGCACCCTGTGGTTCGTTAATCGTGCAGATCACCCGGACCCCAAAATAGTGAGTAATAGTCCATGAAACGAGCCGAATCGCCAAAACGGGAGTGTTGATGATCGACACGTAAACGCACCCTGTGGTTCGTTAATTGTGCACATCACCCGACCCCAAAATAGTGAGTAATAGTCCACGAACGAGCCAGTAATCGCCAAAATCAGAGTGTTGATGATCGACACGTAAACGCACCCTGTGGTTCATTAATCGCGCATCACCCGACCCCAAAATAGTGAGTAATAGTCCACGAAACGAGCCGAATCGCCAAAACTATGAGTGTTGATGATCGACACGTAAACGCACCCTGTGGTTCGTTAATCGTGCACATCACCCGGACCCCAAAATAGTGAGTAATAGTCCACGAACGAGCCGAATCGCCAAAACTGTGAGTGTTGATGATCGACACGTAAACGCACCCCGTGGTTCGCTAATTGTGCACATCACCCGGACCCCAAAATAGTGAGTAATAGTCCACTAAACGAGCCGAATCGCCAAAACTGTGAGTGTTGATGACCGACACGTAAACGCACCCCATGGTTCGCAAATAGTGCACATCACCCGGACCCCAAAATAGTGAGTAATAGTCCATGAAACGAGCCGAATCGCCAAAACTGTGAGTGTTGATGACCGACACGTAAACGCACCCTGGGTTCGTTAATCGTGCAAATCACCCGGACCCCAAAATAGTGAGTAATAGTCCACGAAACGGGCCAGAATCGGCCAAAACTGTGAGTGTTGATGACCGACACGTAAACACACCCAAGGTTCGCTAATAGTGCACATCACCCGGACCCCAAAATAGTGAGTAACAGTCCACGAAACGAGCCAGAATCGGCCAAAACTGTGAGTGTTGATGACCGACACGTAAACGCACCCCAGGGTTCGCTAATAGTGCACATCACTCCGGGACCCCAAAATAGTGAGTAATAGTCCACGAAACGAGCCAGAATCGGCCAAAACTGTGAGTGTTGATGACCGACACGTAAACGCACCCTAGGGTTCGCAATCAGCAGATCACCCGGACCCCAAAATAGTGAGTAATAGTCCACTTAAACGAGCCGTAATCGCCAAAACTGTGAGTGTTGATGATCGACACGAAACGCACCCTGTGGTTCGCAATGTGCACATCACCCGGACCCCAAAATAGTGAGTAATAGTCCAAAACGAGCCAGTAATCGCCAAAATCGGAGTGTTGATGATCGACACGAACGCACCCCTGTGGTTCGTTAATAGTGCACATCACCCGGACCCCAAAATAGTGAGTAATAGTCCACGAAACGAGCCGTAATCGCCAAAACTGTGAGTGTTGATGACCGACACGTAAACGCACCCTGTGGTTCGCTAATAGTGCAGATCACCCGGACCCCAAAATAGTGAGTAATAGTCCACGAAACGAGCCGAATCGCCAAAACTGTGAGTGTTGATG
>JAHHZJ010003100.1:0-42897 GCA_021437245.1 Aegilops speltoides | reverse complement strand
CATGAATAATAGACAATTATCATGAACAAGGAAATATAATAATAACCCTTTTATTATTGCCTCTAGTGAATCGAACACCCATAGCGTTCTGGTGTTCATCATGTTTTGCTCTAGGGAGAGGTTTAGTCAACGGATCTGCTACATTCAGGTCCGTATGTACTTTACAAATATCTATGTCTCCATCTTGAACATTTTCACGAATGGAGTTGAAGCAACACTTGATGTGCCTGGTCTTCTTGTGAAACCTGGGCTCCTTGGCAAGTGCAATAGCTCCAGTGTTGTCACAGAAGAGTGTGATCGGCCCCGATGCATTGGGTATGACTCCTAGGTCGGTAATGAACTCCTTCACCCAGATTGCTTCATGCGTTGCCTCCGAGGCTGCCATGTACTCTGCTTCACATGTAGATCCCGCCACGACACTTTGCTTGCAACTACACCAGCTTACTGCCCCACCATTCAAAATATACACGTATCCGGTTTGTGACTTAGAGTCATCCAGATCCGTGTCGGGCTAGCGCCGACGTAACCCTTTACGATTTGCCTCTTCGTCACCTCCATATACGAGAAACATGTCCTTAGTCCTTTCGTGTACTCCAGATATTCTTGACCACTGTCCAAAGGTTCCATGCCGGGATTACTTTGGTACCTTCCTACCAAACTTACGGCAAGGTTTACATCAGTCCTGCACACAAAGTCATGGCATACATGATAGACCCTATGGCTGAGGCATAGGGACTACACTCATCTTTTCTCTATCTTCTGCCGTGGCCGAACATTGAGCCGAGCTCAATTTCACACCTTGCAACACAGGCAATAACCCCTTCTTGGACTGATCCATATTGAACTTCTTCAATATCTTATCAACGTATGTGCTTTGTGAAAGACCTATGAGGCGTCTTGATCTATCTCTATAGATCTTGATGCCTAATATGTAA
This sequence comes from Aegilops speltoides, assembly GCA_021437245.1. Taxonomy (NCBI): domain Eukaryota; kingdom Viridiplantae; phylum Streptophyta; class Magnoliopsida; order Poales; family Poaceae; genus Aegilops; species Aegilops speltoides. The sequence continues at coordinate 41,962 of JAHHZJ010003100.1, read as the reverse complement.
GCAGCTTCTCCAAGGTCCTTCATTGAAAAACACTTATTCAAGTAGGCCTTTATGTTGTCCAAAAGTTCTATATCATTTCCCATCAAAAGTATGTCATCCACATATAATATGAGAAATGCTACAGAGCTCCCACTCACTTTCTTGTAAACGCAGGCTTCTCCATAAGTCTGCATAAACCCAAACGCTTTGATCATTTCATTAAAGCGAATGTTCCAACTCCGAGATGCTTGCACCAGCCCATAGATGGAGAGCTGGAGCTTGCATACCTTGTTAGCATTCTTAGGATCGATAAAACCCTCTGGTTGTATCATATACAGTTCTTCCTTAAGATGGCCATTAAGGAATGCCGTTTTGACGTCCATTTGCCATATCTCATAATCATAGTATGCGGCAATTGCTAACATGATTCGGACGGACTTCAGCTTCGCCACGGAGAGAAAGTCTCATCGTAGTCAACCCTTGAACTTGTCGATAACCCTTAGCGACAAGTCAAGCTTTATAGATGGTAACATTACCATCCGCTATCCCGCCTTCTTAAAGATCCATTTGTTTTCTATTGCTCACCGATCATCGGCAAGTCTCACAAAGTCCATACTTTGTTTTCATACATGGATCCTATCTCGGATTACATGGCTTCAAGGCATTTGTTGGAATCTGGGCCCACCATTGCTTCTTCATAGTTCAAGGTTCACCGTTGTTCAACAACATGATTTCCGTGACAGGGTTGCCATACCACTGTGTGGAACATGTCCTCGTGGACCTACGGTTCAAGAGTGACTCGATCCAAGTACCTTGATCATCATCATTAATTTCTCTCTAGTCGGTGTAGGCACCACAGAACATCTTCCTCGAGCTGCGCCACATACCGTTCAAGAGGTAGTACTTCATCAAGTTCCACTTTCCTTCCACTTACTTCTTTCGAGAGAAACTCTTTCTCCAGAAAGGACCCGTTCTTGGCAACAAAGATCTTGCCCTCGGATCTTAAGTAGAAGGTATACCCAATGGTTTCCTAAGGGTATCCTATGAAGACGCATTTTTCCGACTTGGGTTTGAGCTTTTCAGGTTGAAGTTTCTTGACATAAGCATTGCATCCCCAAACTTCTAGAAACGACAGCTTAGGTTTCTTCCCAAACCATAATTCATACAAAGGTCATCTCAACGGATTTAGACGGTGCCCTATTTAAAGTGAATGTAGTTGTCTCTAGAGCGATCCCCAAAATGATAGCAAGAATTGGTAAGTGACATCATAGATCGCACCATATCCAATAGAGTGCGACACGATGTTCGGACACACCGCTACGCTGAGATGTTCCAGCGGCGTGAGTTGTGAAACGATTCCACATTTCCTTAAGTGAGTACCAAATTCGTGACTTAAATATTCTCCCCATGATCTGATCAGAAGAACTTTATCTTTGGTCACGCTTGATTCTCTACCTCATTCTGAAATTCCTTGAACTTTTCAAAGGTCTCAGACTTGTGTTTCATCAAGTAGACATACCCATATCTACTCAAGTCATCAAAGAGTGAGAACATAACGATAGCCTCCATGAGCCTCAACGCCATTGGACCGCATACATCAAGATGTATGATTTCCAATAAGTTGGTTGCTCGCCCATTGTTCCGAGAACGGAGTCTTGGTCATTTTGCCCATGAGGCATGGTTCGCATGTGTCAAACGATTCATAATCAAGAGACTCTAAAAGTCCATCAAGATGGAGCTTCTTCATGCGCTTGACACCAATGTGACCAAGGCAAAGTACACAAGTATGTGGGACTATCGTTATCAACGCTACATCTTTTGGTATTCACACTATGAATATGTGTAACATTACGCTCGAGATTCATTAAGAATAAACCATCGACCAGCGGGCATGACCATAAAACATATCTCTCATATAAATAGAACAACCATTATTCTCGGATTTAAATGAGTAGCCATCTCGCATTAAATGAGATCCAGATACAATGTTCATGCTCAAAGCTGGCACTAAATAACAATTATTGAGGTTTAAAACTAATCCCGTGAGGTAAATGTAGAGGTAGCGCATCGATTGAAGGAAATATGCCCTAGAGGCAATAATAAAGTTATTATTTATTTCCTTATTTCATGATAAATGTTTATCATTCATGCTAGAATTGTATTAACCGGAAACATGATACATGTGTGAATGCATAGACAAAACAACATGTCACTAGTATGCCTCTACTAGACTAGCTTGTTAATCAAAGATGGTTATGTTTCCTAACCATGAACAAAGGAGTTGTTATTTGATTAATGAGGTCACATCATTAGTAGAATGATCTGATTGACATGACCCATTCCCTTAGCTTAGCACACGATCGCTTAGTATGTTGCTACCGCTTATCCATGACATATACATGTTCCTCGTAACTATGAGATTATGCAACTCCTGCTACGGAGGAACACTTTGGTGCTACCAAACGTCACAACGAATCGGGTGATTATAAAGGAGTACTACAGTGTCTCCAAAGGCAAATGTTGGGTTGGCGATTTCGAGATTAGGTTTTGTCACTCCGATTGCTCTGAGAGGTATCTCTCGCCCTCTCGGTAATGCACATCACTTAAGCCTTTGTAAGCACTACAACTAATGAGTTAGTTGTGAGATGATGTATTACGGAACGAGTAAAGAGACTTGCCGGTAACGAGATTGAACTAGGTATTGATACCGACGATCGAATCTCGCAAGTAACATACCGATGACAAAGGAACAACGATGTTGTTATGCGGTCCGACCGATAAAGATCTTCAGAGAATATGTAGGAACCAATATGGGCATCCAGGTCCCGCTGTTGGTTATTGACCGTGAATAGTTCTAGGTCATGTCTACATTGTTCTCGAACCGTAGGGTCCGCACGCTTAAGGTTTCGGCGATGCTTATTATGAGTTTATGTATTTTGATGTACCAAGGAGTTCGAGTCCCGATGTGATCACGACATGACGAGGAGTCTCGGAATGGTCGAGACATAAAGATTGATATATTGAAGCCTATGTTTGAGTTCGAATGGTTCCGGTAAAACGGAATTTATCGAGTACCGGAGGTTACCGAACCCCCGGAGGTAAATGGGCCTCGATGGGCCTTAGTGGAAAGGAGAAGGGCCAGCCCTAGGTGGGCGCTGCTGCCCCCCCTTCCCTAGTCCTACTAGGACTAGGAGAAGGGGCCGCCCTCTCTCTCTTTCCCTCCGGAATCCTAGTCCAACTAGGATTGGGGGAATCTCACTCCCAGAGGGAGTAGGACTCCTGTATGCCGCCTCCCTTGGCCGCCGCCCTCCCCTTGCTCCTTTATATACGGGGCAGGGGGCACCTTGAACACACAAGTTGATCGTGAGATCGCTCTTAGCCGCAGCGCCCCCTCCACCATATTCCACCTCGTTATACCGTCACAAGCTTAGGCGAAGCCTCGCGCCGTGAAACATCAAGATCGCCACCACGCCGTCGGTCGACGAACTCTCCTCGACACTCGGCTGGATCGAGTACGAGGGACGCCATCGAGCTGTACGTGTCAAGAACTCGGGGCGCCGGAGTAACGGCGCCGGATCGGTCGGATCGCGAGGAGAACGACGACTACTTCCTCTACGCCGATCGCTTCGCCGGGTCTACAAGGGTATGTAGACAACACTCTCCCTCTCGCTGCTATACATCACCATGATCTTGCGCAGCGAGGAAAATTTTTGAAATTACTACGCTCCCCAACAAAGGGCATCCGAGCCTAGGTTTTTTCTATGGTTTGATGTTTTGCACGAGTAGAACACAAGTGAGTTGTGGGCGATACAAGTCATACTACCTACCAGCATGTCATACTTTGGTTCAGCGGTATTGTGAGATGAAGCGCCTGCACCGACATTACGCCAGACGCTTACGCGAGACTGGTTTCACCGCCACGAGCACTCGCTGCTTAAAGGTGACCGTGGGTGCCTGCTCTCTCACTTTAGTTGAACTGAGTGGCTACGCCCGTCCTTGAGAAGGTTAAACGGAGTCTATTTGACGAAGTATCGCTGTGGTTTTGATGCGAGGTGAGACTGGTTCTTGCTTAAGCCCGTAGCAGCCACGTAAAATTTGCAACAACAAAGTAGAGGACGCCTAACTTGTTTTTGCAGGCATGTTGTGATGTGATATGGTCAAGACGTGATGCTATATTTTATTGTATGAGATGATCATGTTTTGTAACCGGTTATCGGCAATCGGCAGGAGCCATATGGTTGTCGCTTATTGTATGCAATGCAATCGCCTCGTAATGCTTTACTTTATCACTAAGCGTAGCGATAGTCGAGTAGCATAAGTTTGGCGAGACGACAACGATGCTACGATGGAGATCAAGGTGTCGCTACCGGTGACGATGGTGATCATGGTGGTGCAACAAGATGGAGATCATGAAGCACAAGATGATGATGACCATATCATATCACTTATATTGATTTGCATGTGATGTTTATCCTTTATGCATCTTATCTTGCTTTGATCGACGGTAGCATTATAAGATGATCTCTCACTAAATTATCAAGAAGTGTTCTCCCGAGTATGCACCGCTGCAAAGTTCGTCGTGCCTGCACACCACGTGATGATCGGGTGTGATAAGCTCTACGTCCATCTACAACGGGTGCAAGCCAGTTTTGCACACGCAGAATACTCGGTTATACTTGACGAGCCTAGCATATGCAGATATGGCCTCGAACACGGAGACCGAAAGGTCGAGCGTGAATCATATAGTAGATATGATCAACATAAGATGTTCACCATTGAAAACTACTCCATTTCACGTGATGATCGGTTATGGTTTAGTTGATTTGGATCACGTGATCACTTAGATGACTAGAGAGATGTTTTTCTAAGTGGGAGTTCTTAAGTAATATGATTAATTGAACTTAAATTTATCATGAACTTAGTACCGATAGTATCTTGCTTGTTTATGTTTGATTGTAGATAGATGGCTCGTGGTTTGTTCCGCTGAATTTTAATGCGCTCCTTGAGAAAGCAAAGTTGAAAGATGATGGTAGCAATTACACGGATCGGGTCCGTAATTTGAGGATCATCCTCATTGCTGCACGTAAGAGCTACGCCCCGATGCACCGCTAGGTGACAGTTCGCTGTTGAGCAACGCCAGATGTTATGAACGTCTCGCAGAGCAAAGCTGATGACTACTCTATAGTTCAAGCAGCCATGCTTTACGGCTTAGAACCGGACTTCAACGACGCTTTTGAACGCCATGGAGCATATGAGATGTTCCAGAGTTGAAGTTAATATTCCAAATGTAATGCCCGGATTGAGAGATATGAAGTCTCCAATAAGTTCTATAGCTGCAAGATGGAGGAGAATAGTTCTCATTAGTGAGCATATACTCGTAATGTCCGGGTACTACAATCACTTGACACAATTGGGAGTTAATCTTCCGATGATTGTGTCATTGATGTAATTCTCCAATCACCGCCACCAAGCTACAAAGGCTTCGTGATGAACTATAATATGCAAGGGTTAGTAAAGACTATGCCGAGCTCTTCGCAATGCTAAAGGTCATGGAGGTAGAAATCAAGAAGGAGCATCAAGTGTTGATGGTCAATAAGACCACTAGTTTCAAGAAGAAAGGCAAAGGAAGAAGAAGGAATTCAAGAAGAACAAAGAAGCAAGTTGTCGTCAGAGAAGAAACCCAAGTCCGCCCTAAACCTGAAACTCGAGTGCTTCTACCGCAAGCGATCGTCATCGAAGCGGAACTGCCCCAAGTATTTGGCGGATAAGAAGGATGGCAAGGTGAACAAAGGTATATGTGATATACATGTTATTGATGTGTACCTTACTAGAGCTCGAGTAGCACTGGTATTTGATACCGGTTCTGCTAATATTTGCAACTCAAACAGGACTACGATTGCTTAACTCGCAAAGGACGAGGTGACGATGCGCTGGGAAATGGTTCCAAAGTCGATGTGATCGCGGTCGGCACGCTACCTCTACATCTACCTTCGGATTAGTTTTAGACCTAAATAATTGTTATTTGGTGCCCGCGCTGAGCATGAACATTATATCTGGATCTTGTTTGATGCGAGACGGTTATTCATTTAAATCGAGAATAATGGTTGTTCTATTTATATGAGTAATATCTTTATGGTCATGCACCCTTGAGGAGTGGTCTATTTTTATGAATCTCGATAGTAGTGATACACATATTCATAATGTTGAAACCAAAAGATGCAGAGTTGATAATGATAGTGCAACTTATTTGTGGCAATCGCCGCTTAGGTCATATCGGTGTAAAGCGATGAAGAAACTCCATGCCGATGGACTTTGGAGTCACTTGATTATGAATCACTTGGCACTTATGTAACCGTGCCTCATGGGCAAGATGACTAGAACACCGCTTCTCCGTACTATGGAGAGAGCAACAGATTTGTTGGAAATCATACATACAGATGTATGTGGTCCGATGAATGTTGAGGCTCGTGGCGGATATCGTTATTTTCTCACCTTCACAGATGACTTAAGCAGATATGGGTATATCTACTTAATGAAACATAAGTCTGAAACGCTTGAAAAGTTCAAAGAATTTCAGAGTGAAGTTGAAAATCATCGTAATAAGAAAATTAAGTTTCTACGATCCGATCGTGGAGGTGAATATTTGAGTTACGAGTTTGGTCTACATTTGAAACAATGCGAATAGTTTCAAGAATCACGCCACCCGAACACCACAACAGAATGGTGTGTCCGAACGTCAGAATCGTATTTTACTAGATATGGTACGATCTATGATGTCTCTTACAGATTTACCGCTATCGCTTTGGGGTTATGCTCTAGAGACAGCCGATTCACACTAAATAGAACACCGCCGAACTGCTGAGACGACACCTTATGAACTGTGGTTTGGCAAGAAACCAAAGTTGTCGCTTTCTTAAAGTTTGGGGATGCGATGCTTATGTGAAAAGCTTCAACCCGATAAGCTCGAACCCAAATCGAGAAATGTGTCTTCATAGGATACCCAAAGGAGACAGTTGGGTACACCTTCTATCACAGATCCAAGGCAAGACATTCGTTGTTAAGAATGGATCCTTTCTAGAGAAGGAGTTTCTCTCAAAGAAGTGAGTGGAGGAAAGTGGAACTTGATGAGGTAATAGTACCTTCTCCTTACTTGAAAGTAGTTCGTCGCAGTAAACCAGTTTCGAGACACCTACACCAAGTAGTGAGGAAGTTGATGATGTTGATCATGAAACTTCAGATCAAGTTACCGCAGAACCTCGAGATCAACCAGAGTAAGATCCGCACTGAGTGGTACGGTAATCCTGTTCGAAGTCATGCTACTAGATCATGATGAACCTACGAACTATGAAGAAGCGATGGTGAGCCCAGATTCGCAAAATGGCTTGAGGCCATGAAATCTGAGATGGGATCCATGTATGAAAACAAAGTGTGGATTTTGGTTGACTTGCCCGAGGGTAGGCAAGCAATAGAAAACAAGTGGATCTTCAAGAAGAAGACCGACGACGACGGTAATGTTATCGTTTATAAAGCTCGACTTGTCGCAAAAGGTTTTCAACAAGTTCAAGGGATTGACTACGATGAGACCTTCTCACCAGAGCGATGCTTAAGTCCGTCTCGAATCATGTTAGCAATTGCCGATTTTATGATTATGAAATTTGGCAAATGGATGTAAAGACCGCATTCCTGAATGGATTTCTCGAAGAAGAGTTGTATATGATGCAACCGTAAGGTTTTATCGATCCAAAGGAGCTAACAAAGTGTGCAAGCTCCAATGATCCATATATGGACTGGTGCAAGCATCTCGAGTTGGAATAAACGCTTTGATAGTGTGATCAAAGATTTGGGTTTGTACAGACTTTTGGAGAAGCCTCAGATTTACAAGAAAGTGAGTGGAGCTCAGAGCATTTCGATATTATATGTGGATGACATATTGCTGATCGGAAATGATATAGAATTTCTGGATAGCATAAAGGATACTTGAATAAGAGTTTTTCAATGAAAGACCTCGTGAAGCTGCTTACATATTGGGCATTAAGATCTATAGAGATAGATCAAGACGCTTAATTGACTTTCACAAAGCACATACCTTGACAAAGTTTTGAAGAAGTTCAAATGGATCAAGCAAAGAAAGGGTTCTTGCCTGTGTTACAAGGTGTGAAGTTGAGTCGACTCAATGCCCACCACCGCAGAAGATAGAGAGAAAATGAAAGATGTTCCCTATGCTTCAGCCATAGGCTCTATCATGTATGCAATGCTGTGTACCGCACCTGATGTGTGCCTTGCTATAAGCCTAGCAGGAGGTACCAAAGTAATCCAGAGTGGATCATCGACAGCGTCAAGAACATCCCAAATACCGAAAAGGACTAAGGATATGTTTCTCGATATGGAGGTGACAAAGAGCTCATCGTGAACGGTTACGCTGATGCAAGTTTTGACACCGATCCGGACGATTCTAAATCGCAGACCGGATACGATTTACACTAAACGGAGGAGCCGCCATTGGTGCAGTTCTAAACAAAGCGTCAGAAGGGATCTACATGTGAAGCGGAATACATAGCAGCTTCGAAGCAGCTAATGAAGGAGTCTGATGAAGGAGTTCATATCCCATCTAGGTGTCATACCTAGTGCATCGGGTCCAATGAAAATCTTCTCGTGACAATATCGAGCAATTGCCTTAGCAAAGGAATCCAGATTTCACAAGAGGACCAAGCACATCAAGAGACGCTTAATTCCATCCGGACTTAGTCCAGACCGAGACATAGAGATTTGCAAGATACATACGGATCTCAATGTTGCGCACTCCGCTGACTAAGCCTCTTCCACGAGCAAAACATGATCAGCACCAAGACTCCATGGGTGTTAGAATCATTACTATGTAATCTAGATTATTGACTCTAGTGCAAGTGGGAGATCAAGGAAATATGCCCTAGAGGCAATAATAAAGTTATTATTTATTTCTTATTTCATGATAAATGTTTATCATTCATGCTAGAATTGTATTAACCGAAACATGATACATGTGTGAATGCATAGACAAAACAACATGTCACTAGTATGCCTCTACTAGACTAGCTTGTTAATCAAAGATGGTTATGTTTCCCCATGAACAAAGGAGTTGTTATTTGATTAATGAGGTCACATCATTAGTAGAATGATCTGATTGACATGACCCATTCCCTTAGCTTAGCACACGATCGCTTAGTATGTTGCTACCGCTTTTATCCATGACATATACATGTTCCTCGTAACTATGAGATTATGCAACTCCTGCTACCGGAGGAACACTTTGGTGCTACCAAACGTCACAACGAATCGGGTGATTATAAAGGAGTACTACAGTGTCTCCAAAGGCAAATGTTGGGTTGGCGATTTCGAGATTAGGTTTTGTCACTCCGATTGCTCTGGAGAGGTATCTCTCGCCCTCTCGTAATGCACATCACTTAAGCCTTGTAAGCACTACAACTAATGAGTTAGTTGTGAGATGATGTATTACGGAACGAGTAAAGAGACTTGCCGGTAACGAGATTGAACTAGGTATTGATACCGACGATCGAATCTCGCAAGTAACATACCGATGACAAAGGAACAACGATGTTGTTATGCGGTCCGACCGATAAAGATCTTCAGAGAATATGTAGGAACCAATATGGGCATCCAGGTCCCGCTGTTGGTTATTGACCGTGAATAGTTCTAGGTCATGTCTACATTGTTCTCGAACCGTAGGGTCCGCACGCTTAAGGTTTCGGCGATGCTTATTATGAGTTTATGTATTTTGATGTACCAAGGAGTTCGAGTCCCGGATGTGATCACGACATGACGAGGAGTCTCGGAATGGTCGAGACATAAAGATTGATATATTGAAGCCTATGTTTGGAGTTCGAATGGTTCCGGTAAAACGGAATTTACCGAGTACCGGAGGTTACCGAACCCCCGGAGGTAAATGGGCCTCGATGGGCCTTAGTGGAAAGGAGAAGGGCAGCCCTAGGGGCGGGCTAAGGCCCCCTTCCCTAGTCCTACTAGGACTAGGAGAAGGGGCCGCCCCTCTCTCTTTCCTCCCGGGAATCCTAGTCCAACTAGGATTGGGGGAATCCTACTCCCAGGGAGTAGGACTCCTGTATGCCGCCTCCCTGGCCGCCGCCCTCCCCTTGCTCCTTTATATACGGGGCAGGGGGCACCTTGGAACACACAAGTTGATCGTGAGATCGCTCTCAGCCGCAGCGTGCCCCTCCACCATATTCCACCTCGTTATACCGTCACAAGCTTAGGCGAAGCCCGCGCCGGTGAAACATCAAGATCGCCACCACGCCGTCAGGTCGACGGAACTCTCCTCGACACTCGGCTGGATCGAGTACGAGGGACGCCATCGAGCTGTACGTGTGTCAAGAACTCGGGCGCCGGAGTAACGGCGCCGGATCGGTCGGATCGCGAGGAGAACGTGACGACTACTTCCTCTACGCCAGATCGCTCCGCTTCGGGTCTACAAGGGTATGTGGACAACACTCTCCCTCTCGCTGCTATACATCACCATGATCTTGCGTAGCGAGGAAAATTTTTGAAATTACTACGCTCCCCAACAAAGGGCATCCGAGCCTAGGTTTTTCTATGGTTTGATGTTTTGCACGAGTAGAACACAAGTGAGTTGTGGGCGATATGTCATACTACCTACCAAAGATGTCATACTTTGGTTCAGCGGTATTGTGAGATGAAGCGCCTGCATCGACATTACGCCAGACGCTTACGCGAGACTGGTTTCACCGCCACGAGCACTCGCTGCTTAAAGGTGACCGTGGGTGCCTCGCTCTCTCACTTTAGTTGAACTGAAAAGGCTACGCCCGTCCTTGAGAAGGTTAAACGAGTCTATTTGACGAAGTATCGCTGTGGTTTTGATGCGAGGTGAGACTGGTTCTTGCTTAAGCCCGTAGCAGCCACGTAAAATTTGCAACAACAAAGTAGAGGACGCCTAACTTGTTTTTGCAGGCATGTTGTGATGTGATATGGTCAAGACGTGATGCTATATTTTATTGTATGAGATGATCATGTTTTGTAACCGGTTATCGGCAATCGGCAGGAGCCATATGGTTGTCGCTTATTGTATGCAATGCAATCGCCTCGTAATGCTTTACTTTATCACTAAGCGTAGCGATAGTCGAGTAGCATAAGTTTGGCGAGACGACAACGATGCTACGATGGAGATCAAGGTGTCGCGCCGGTGACGATGGTGATCATGGTGGTGCAACAAGATGGAGATCATGAAGCACAAGATGATGATGACCATATCATATCACTTATATTGATTTGCATGTGATGTTTATCCTTTATGCATCTTATCTTGCTTTGATCGACGGTAGCATTATAAGATGATCTCTCACTAAATTATCAAGAAGTGTTCTCCCGAGTATGCACCGCTGCAAAGTTCGTCGTGCCTGCACACCACGTGATGATCGGGTGATAAGCTCTACGTCCATCTACAACGGGTGCAAGCCAGTTTTGCACACGCAGAATACTCGGTTATACTTGACGAGCCTAGCATATGCAGATATGGCCTCGAACACGGAGACCGAAAGGTCGAGCGTGAATCATATAGTAGATATGATCAACATAAGATGTTCACCATTGAAAACTACTCCATTTCACGTGATGATCGGTTATGGTTTAGTTGATTTGGATCACGGATCACTTAGATGACTAGAGAGATGTTTTTCTAAGTGGGAGTTCTTAAGTAATATGATTAATTGAACTTAAATTTATCATGAACTTAGTACCGATAGTATCTTGCTTGTTTATGTTTGATTGTAGATAGATGGCTCGTGCTGTTGTTCCGCTGAATTTTAATGCTCCTTGAGAAAGCAAAGTTGAAAGATGATGGTAGCAATTACACGGATCGGGTCCAGAATTTGAGGATCATCCTCATTGCTGCACGTAAGAGCTACGCCCCGATGCACCGCTAGGTGACAGCTCGTCATTGCCGAGCAACGCCAGATGTTATGAACGTCTCGCAGAGCAAAGTCGATGACTACTCTATAGTTCAAGTGCCATGCTTTACGGCTTAGAACCGGACTTCAACGACGCTTTGAACGCCATGGAGCATATGAGATGTTCCAGAGTTGAAGTTAATATTCCAAATGTAATGCCCGGATTGAGAGATATGAAGTCTCCAATAAGTTCTATAGCTGCAAGATGGAGGAGAATAGTTCTCATTAGTGAGCATATACTCGTAATGTCCGGGTACTACAATCACTTGACACAATTGGGAGTTAATCTTCCGGATGATTGTGTCATTGATGTAATTCTCCAATCACCGCCACCAAGCTACAAAGGCTTCGTGATGAACTATAATATGCAAGGGTTAGTAAAGACTATGCTCGAGCTCTTCGCAATGCTAAAGGTCATGGAGGTAGAAATCAAGAAGGAGCATCAAGTGTTGATGGTCAATAAGACCACTAGTTTCAAGAAGAAAGGCAAAGGGAAGAAGAAGGAATTCAAGAAGAACAGCAAGCAAGTTGTCGTCAGAGAAGAAACCCAAGTCCGGCCCTAAACCTGAAATCGAGTGCTTCTACCGCAAGCGATCGTCATCGAAGCGGAACTGCCCCAAGTATTTGGCGGATAAGAAGGATGGCAAGGTGAACAAAGGTATATGTGATATACATGTTATTGATGTGTACCTTACTAGAGCTCGTAGTAGCACTGGTATTTGATATCGGTTCTGCTAATATTTGCAACTCAAACAGGACTACGATTGCTTAACTCGCAAAGGACGAGGTGACGATGCGCTGGGAAATGGTTCCAAAGTCGATGTGATCGCGGTCGGCACGCTACCTCTACATCTACCTTCGGATTAGTTTTAGACCTAAATAATTGTTATTTGGTGCTCAGCTGAGCATGAACATTATATCTGGATCTTGTTTGATGCGAGACGGTTATTCATTTAAATCGAGAATAATGGTTGTTCTATTTATATGAGTAATATCTTTTATGGTCATGCACCCTTGAGGAGTGGTCTATTTTTATGAATCTCGATAGTAGTGATACACATATTCATAATGTTGAAACCAAAAGATGCAGAGTTGATAATGATAGTGCAACTTATTTGTGGCAATCGCCGCTTAGGTCATATCGGTGTAAAGCGATGAAGAAACTCCATACCGATGGACTTTTGGAGTCACTTGATTATGAATCACTTGGCACTTATGTAACCGTGCCTCATGGGCAAGATGACTAGAACACCGCTCTCCGTACTATGGAGAGAGCAACAGATTTGTTGGAAATCATACATACGTATGTATGTGGTCCGATGAATGTTGAGGCTCGTATGATATCGTTATTTTCTCACCTTCACAGATGACTTAAGCAGATATGGGTATATCTACTTAATGAAACATAAGTCCAAACGCTTGAAAAGTTCAAAGAATTTCAGAGTGAAGTTGAAAATCATCGTAATAAGAAAATTAAGTTTCTACGATCCGATCGTGGAGGTGAATATTTGAGTTACGAGTTTGGTCTACATTTGAAACAATGCGAATAGTTTCAAGAACTCACGCCACCCGAACACCACAACAGAATGGTGTGTCCGAACGTCAGAATCGTGATTTTACTAGATATGGTACGATCTATGATGTCTCTTACAGATTTACCGCTATCGCTTTGGGGTTATGCTCTAGAGACACCGATTCACACTAAATAGAACACCGCCGAACTGCTGAGACGACACCTTATGAACTGTGGTTTGGCAAGAAACCAAAGTTGTCGCTTTCTTAAAGTTTGGGGATGCGATGCTTATGTGAAAAAGCTTCAACCCGATAAGCTCGAACCCAAATCGAGAAATGTGTCTTCATAGGATACCCAAAGGAGACAGCTTGGGTACACCTTCTATCACAGATCCAAGGCAAGACATTCGCTGTTAAGAATGGATCCTTTCTAGAGAAGGAGTTTCTCTCAAAGAAGTGAGGGAGGAAAGTGGAACTTGATGAGGTATTAGTACCTTCTCCCTTACTTGAAAGTAGTTCGCCGCAGTAAACCAGTTTCGAGACACCTACACCAAGTAGTGAGGAAGTTGATGATGTTGATCATGAAACTTCAGATCAAGTTACCGCAGTAACCTCGAGATCAACCAGAGTAAGATCCGCACTGAGTGGTACGGTAATCCTGCTCGAAGTCATGCTACTAGATCATGATGAACCTACGAACTATGAAGAAGCGATGGTGAGCCCAGATTCCGCAAATGGCTTGAGGCCATGAAATCTGAGATGGGATCCATGTATGAAAACAAAGTGTGGATTTTGGTTGACTTGCCCGAGGGTAGGCAAGCAATAGAAAACAAGTGGATCTTCAAGAAGAAGACCGACGACGACGGTAATGTTATCGTTTATAAAGCTCGACTTGTCGCAAAAGGTTTTCGACAAGTTCAAGGGATTGACTACGATGAGACCTTCTCACCAGAAGCGATGCTTAAGTCCGTCTCAATCATGTTAGCAATTGCCGATTTTATGATTATGAAATTTGGCAAATGGATGTAAAGACCGCATTCCTGAATGGATTTCGAAGAAGAGTTGTATATGATGCAACCGAAGGTTTTATCGATCCAAAGGAGCTAACAAAGTGTGCAAGCTCCAATGATCCATATATGGACTGCAAGCATCTCGAGTTGGAATAAACGCTTTGATAGTGTGATCAAAGATTTGGGTTTGTACAGACTTTGGAGAAGCCTCAGATTTACAAGAAAGTGAGTGGAGCTCAGAGCATTTCTCGATATTATATGTGGATGACATATTGCTGATCGGAAATGATATAGAATTTCGGATAGCATAAAGGATACTTGAATAAGAGTTTTTCAATGAAAGACCTCGTGAAGCTGCTTACATATTGGGCATTAAGATCTATAGAGATAGATCAAGACGCTTAATTGACTTTCACAAAGCACATACCTTGACAAAGTTTTGAAGAAGTTCAAAATGGATCAAGCAAAGAAAGGGTTCTTGCCTGTGTTACAAGGTGTGAAGTTGAGTCGACTCAATGCCCACCACCGCAGAAGATAGAGAGAAAATGAAAGATGTTCCTATGCTTCAGCCATAGGCTCTATCATGTATGCAATGCTGTGTACTGCACTGATGTGTGCCTTGCTATAAGCCTAGCAGGAGGTACCAAAGTAATCCAGAGTGGATCATCGACAGCGTCAAGAACATCCCGAAATACCGAAAAGGACTAAGGATATGTTTCAGATATGGAGGTGACAAAGAGCTCATCGTGAACGGTTACGCTGATGCAAGTTTTGACACCGATCCGGACGATTCTAAATCGCAGACCGGATACGATTTACACTAAACGGAGGAGCTGTCATTGGTGCAGTTCTAAACAAAGCGTCAGAAGGGATCTACATGTGAAGCGGAATACATAGCAGCTTCGAAGCAGCTAATGAAGGAGTCTCGATGAAGGAGTTCATATCCCATCTAGGTGTCATACCTAGTGCATCGGGTCCAATGAAAATCTTCTCGTGACAATATCGAGCAATTGCCTTAGCAAAGGAATCCAGATTTCACAAGAGGACCAAGCACATCAAGAGACGCCTAATTCCATCCGGACTTAGTCCAGATCGAGACATAGAGATTTGCAAGATACATACGGATCTCAATGTTGCGCACTCCGCTGACTAAGCCTCTTCCACGAGCAAAACATGATCAGCACCAAGACTCCATGGGTGTTAGAATCATTACTATGTAATCTAGATTATTGACTCTAGTGCAAGTGGGAGATCAAGGAAATATGCCCTAGAGGCAATAATAAAGTTATTATTTATTTCTTATTTCATGATAAATGTTTATCATTCATGCTAGAATTGTATTAACCGAAAACATGATACATGTGTGAATGCATAGACAAAACAACATGTCACTAGTATGCCTCTACTAGACTAGCTTGTTAATCAAAGATGGTTATGTTTCCTAACCATGAACAAAGGAGTTGTTATTTGATTAATGAGGTCACATCATTAGTAGAATGATCTGATTGACATGACCCATTCCCTTAGCTTAGCACACGATCGCTTAGTATGTTGCTACCGCTTATCCATGACATATACATGTTCCCGTAACTATGAGATTATGCAACTCCTGCTACGGAGGAACACTTTGGTGCTACCAAACGCCACAACGAATCGGGTGATTATAAAGGAGTACTACAGTGTCTCCAAAGGCAAATGTTGGGTTGGCGATTTCGAGATTAGGTTTTGTCACTCCGATTGCTCTGGAGAGGTATCTCTCGGCCCTCTCGTAATGCACATCACTTAAGCCTTGTAAGCACTACAACTAATGAGTTAGTTGTGAGATGATGTATTACGGAACGAGTAAAGAGATTTGCCGGTAACGAGATTGAACTAGGTATTGATACCGACGATCGAATCTCGCAAGTAACATACCGATGACAAAGGAACAACGATGTTGTTATGCGGTCCGACCGATAAAGATCTTCAGAGAATATGTAGGAACCAATATGGGCATCCAGGTCCCGCTGTTGGTTATTGACCGTGAATAGTTCTAGGTCATGTCTACATTGTTCTCGAACCGTAGGGTCCGCACGCTTAAGGTTTCGGCGATGCTTATTATGAGTTTATGTATTTTGATGTACCAAGGAGTTCGAGTCCCGGATGTGATCACGACATGACGAGGAGTCTCGAATGGTCGAGACATAAAGATTGATATATTGAAGCCTATGTTTGAGTTCGAATGGTTCCGTAAAACGGAATTTATCGAGTACCGGAGGTTACCGAACCCCCGGAGGTAAATGGGCCTCGATGGGCCTTAGTGGAAAGGAGAAAGGGCCAGCCCTAGGTGGGGCTGCGCCCCCCCTTCCCTAGTCCTACTAGGACTAGGAGAAGGGGCCGCCCCTCTCTCTTTTCCTCCGGAATCCTAGTCCAACTAGGATTGGGGGAATCCTACTCCCTGAGGGAGTAGGACTCCTGTATGCCGCTTCCCTGGCCGCCGCCCTCCCCCTGCTCCTTTATATACGGGCAGGGGGGCACCTTGAACACACAAGTTGATCGTGAGATCGCTCTCAGCCGCAGCGGTGCCCCTCCACCATATTCCACCTCGGTTATACCGTCAAAGCTTAGGCGAAGCCCTCGCGCCGGTGAAACATCAAGATCGCCACCACGCCGTCAGGTCGACGGAACTCTCCTCGACACTCGGCTGGATCGAGTACGAGGGACGCCATCGAGCTGTACGTGTCAAGAACTCGGGGCGCCGGAGTAACGGCGCCGGATCGGTCGGATCGCGAGGAGAACGACGACTACTTCCTCTACGCCAGATCGCTCCGCCGGGTCTACAAGGGTATGTGGACAACACTCTCCCTCTCGCTATACATCACCATGATCTTGCGTAGCGAGGGAAATTTTTGAAATTACTACGCTCCCCAACAAGGATACTTCATATCTCTCGACCCGCATGAGCTTGAAAACCATTTTCAGCTCTTCAACATCTCATATGCTCAGGTTGCTCAAAACGCTTTTGGAGCCTTTGGTTCTAAGTCGTAAAGCGTACATGACCGAACGAGGGAGTAATCATCAAGACGAGACCGCCAAGCCGCTCATACGCCTTGGTTCTCTCGATGGTGCTTCACCTAGCGGTGCTTCTAGGACATAATCTTTCTTGCAGCTATGAGGATGATCTCGTGTTCCGGACCCAAATTCAGAGATAGTTGCTGCCATCATCTTTCAGCTTGGTTTTCTAGGAACGCTGAAGTTGAGGGCAACATTAGCGTGGGCCATTTGATCTACAAGACATATTGTAAAGATTTTAGACTAAGTTCATGATAATTAAGTTCATCTAATCAAATTATTCAATGAACTCCCACCGCATGTACATCCTCTATTCATCTAAGTGAAACATGATCCGAGTCAACTAGGCCGTGGTCCGATCATCACGTGAGACGGACTAGTCATCATCGGTGAACATCTTCATGTTGATCGATCTTCTATACGACTCATGCTCGACCTTTCGGTCTACCATGTTCCGAGGCCATGTCCGTATATGCTAGGCTCGCTGTCAACCTAAGTGTATTGCGGTGTAAATCTAGCTTACACCCGCTGTATTCGAACGTTAGGATCTATCACACCCGATCATCACATGGTGCTTCGAAACAACGAACCTTTGCAACAGTGCATAGTTAGGGGGAACACTTTCTTGAAATTATTTCGAGGGATCATCTTATTTAAGCTACCGTCGTTCTAAGCAAATAAGATGTAAAACATGATAAACATCACATGCAATCAAATAGTGACATGATATGGCCAATATCATATTGCTCCTTTGATCTCCATCTTCGGGGCGCCATGATCATCTTCGTCACCGGTATGACACCATGATCTCCATCATCGTGTCTTCATGAAGTTGTCACGCCAACGATTACTTCTACTTCTATGGCTAACGCGTTTAGCAATAAAGTAAAGTAATTTTCATGGCGTTATTCGATGACATGCAGGTCATACAAAAAATAAAGACAACTCCTATGGCTCCTGCCGGTTGTCATACTCATCGACATGCAAGTCGTGATTCCTATTACAAGAACATGATCAATCTCATACATCACATATATCATTCATCATATCCTTTTGGCCATATCACATCACATGGCACATGCTGCAAAAACAAGTTAGACGCCCTCAATTGTTGTTGCAAGTTTTTACGTGGCTTCTATAGGTTTCTAGCAAGAACGCTTTCTTACCACGTAAAACCACAACGTGATATGCCAATTTCTATTTACGCTCATAAGGACCCTTTTCATCGAATCCGCCCAACTAAAGTGGGAGAGACAGACACCGCTAGCCACCTTATGCAACTAGTGCATGTCACCGGTGGAACTCGCCTCACGAAGCATACGTAAGGTCGGTCCGGACGCTTCATCCCACGATGCCGCCAAGCAAGATAAGACTAGTAGTGGCAAGAAAATTGACAACATCTACGCCCACAACAAGTTTGTGTTCTACTGCATAGTAACCACGACAGACCTAGCTCGATACCACTGCTAGGGGAACGCTGCAGTAAAATAAAAAATTTCTACACTTCACCAAGATCAATCTATGGAGTCATCTAGCAACGAGAGAGAGGAGTTCATCTACATACCCTTGTAGATCGCAAGGCAAGAAGCGCTCAAGAGAACGGGGTTGAGGGAGTCGACTCGCCGTGATCCAAATCACCGAGATCCTAGCGCCGAACGGACGGCACCTCCAATTCAACACACGACGGTTGGGAAGACGCCTCCTCCTTCTTGATCCAAAGAAGGGGAAGGAGAGGTTGATGGAGATCCAAGAAGACGATGGCATGGTGGTGGATGCAAAGAACGATCTCTCAGGGCTTCACGAGCACTACGAGAGGGAGAGGTGTCACGAGGGAGAGGAGGCGCCAGGCTAGGGTGCACAGCCCCCTCCCCCTCTTTATATAGGGGTCCAGGGGCGCTGCCCTTTAGATCCCATCTAGATGGGGGCGGCGGCCATGGGGTGGCTTGCCCCTCAAGTTGGTGGATGTGTTTCACCCCTAGGGTTCCCAACCCTAGGCGCAGGGGGCCTGGGGCGCACCAGCCCACCAGGCTGGTTCTCGCCCCACTTCAGTCCACGGGCCCTCCGGATAGGTGGCCCCACTGGTGGACCCTCGACCTTCCTGGTCCCAGATAATACCACCACCTCAAAACTTTCCCGATGGCCAAACCGACTTCCTATATATAAATCTTCACCTCCGACCATTTCGAACTCCTCGTGAAGTCCGGATCTCATACGGACTCAACAACTTTCGGTTATCGCATACTAATATCTCAACAACCCTAGCGCCACCGAACCTTATGTGTAGACTTCTACGGTTCGGAGACATGCCGACATGACCGAGATGCCTCTCCGGTCAATAACCAACAAATGGATCTGGATACCCATGTTGGCTCCTACATGCTCCTCGATGATCTCATTGATGAACCACGATGTCGAGGATTCAATCAACTCGTATACAATTCCCTTTGTCAATCGGTATGTTACTTGCCCGAGATTCGGTCGCGCAGTATCCCAATACCTCGCTTAATCTCGCTATCGCAAATCACTTTACTCGCATCGTAATGCATGATCCCGTGACTGCACACTTGGTCACATTGAGCTCATTATGATGATGCATTACCGAGTGGGCCCAGAGATACCTCTCCATCATACGGAGTGAGAAATCCTATCCTCGATTCGCGCAACCCAACAGACACTTTCGAGATACCCGTAGTGCACCTTTATAGTCACCCAGCACGCTAGACGCTTGGCACACCCAAAGCACTCCTATGGTATCCGAGAGTTGCACAATCTCATGGTCTAAGGAAATGATACTTGACATTTGGAAAAGCTCTAGCTAAACTAACTACACGATCTTGTGCTATGCTTAGGATTGTCTTGTCCATCACACCATTCTCCTAATGATGTGATCCAGCTTATCAATGACATCCAATGTCCATAGTCGGAAACCATGACTATCTCGCTGATCAACGAGCTAGTCAACTAGAGGCTCACTAGGGACGTGTTGTGGTCTATATATTCACACATGTATTACGATTTCCTGATAACACAATTATAGCATGAATAATAGACAATTATCATGAACAAGGAAATATAATAATAACCCTTTTATTATTGCCTCTAGGGCATATTTCCAACAAAGAGTACTATGGTGTGATCATGTTTTGCTCGTGAGAGAAGCTTAGTCAAAGGATCTGTCACATTCAGAGTCGTATGTATTTTGCAAATATTCTATGTCTACAATGCTCTGCATGGAGCTACTCTAGCTAATTGCTCCCACTTTCAATATTTATCCAGATTGAGACTTAGAGTCATCTGGATTGGTGTGAAAGCTTGCACCGATGTAACTCTTTACAACGGGCTCTTTTATCACCTCCATAATCGAGAAATATTTCCTTAGTCCTCACTAAGGATATTCTTGACCAATGTCCAAAGGATCTACTCCTAGATCACTATTGTACCCCTTGCCAAATTCGAGCAAGGTATACAATAGGTCCGGTACATAGGATAGCATACTTTATAGAACCTATGATCGAGGCATAGGAATGACTTTCATTCTCTTTTCTATTTTCTCGCCGTGGTCGGATTTGAGTCTTACTCAGCTTTCACACCATTGCAACACGTGCAAGAACTCTTTCTTTGACTGCTCCATTTTGAACTATTTCAAAATTTTGACAAGGTATGTACTTATTGAAAAACTTATCAAATGTCTTGATCTATCTCAATAGATCTTGATGCTCAATATGTAAGTAGCTTCACTGAGGTCTTTCTTTTAAAGAACTCCTTTCCAATACTCCTTTATGCTTTCTAGAAAAATTCTACATCATTTCTAATCAACAATATGTTACTCACATATATTTATCAGAAAGGCAGCACTGCTCCCACTCACTTTATTGTAAATGCAGGCTTCACCGCAAGTCTGTATAAAACTATATGCTTTGATCAACTTATCAAAGCGTATATTCCAACTCTGAGATGCTTGCACCATTCCATAGATGGATCGCTGGAGCTTGCACATTTTGTTAGCACCTTTTAGGATTGACAAAACCTTCTGGTTGCATCATATACAACTCTTCTTTAATAAATCCATTAAGGAATGTAGTTTTGACATCCATTTGCCCGATTTCATAAAATGTGGCAATTGCTAACATGATTCGATAGACTTTAAGCATCGATACGAGTGAGAAAATCTCATTGTATTCAACACCTTGAACTTTGTCAAAACCTTTTTCGACAAGTCTAGCTTTGTAGATAGTAACACTACTATCGCCGTCCGCCTTCCTCTTGAAGACCCATTTATTCTTAATGACTCACCGATCATCGGGCAAGTCAATCAAAGTCCATACTTTGTTCTCATACATGGATCCCATCTCGATTTCAAGGCCTCAAGCCATTTCATGAATCTAGGCTCATCATCGCTTCTCATAGTTCGTAAGTTTATCATGGTCTAGTAACATTACTTCCAAAATAGGATTACCGCACTCACTCGTGCAGATCTTACTCGTTGACCTACGAGGTTCGGTAGTAACTTGATCTGAAGTTTCATGATCATCATCATTAGCTTCCTCACTAATTGGTGTAGGCATCAATGGAACTGATTTCAGTGATGAACTAGTTTCCAATTTGGGAGAAGGTACTATTACCTCATCAAGTTTCTACTTTTCTCCCACTCACTTCTTTCGAGAGAAACTCCTTCTCTAGAAAGGATCCGAATTTAGCAACAAAAATCTTGCCCTCAGATCTGTGAAGGTGTACCCAATAGTTTCTTTTGGGTATCCTATGAAGACACATTTCTCCGATTTGGGTTTGAGCTTATCTGGTTGAAGTTTCTTCACATAAGCATCGCAGCCCCAAACTTTAAGAAACGACAACTTTGGTTTCTTGCCAAACCACGCTCATCGTGCATCGCCTCAACGGATTTTGATGGTGCCCTATTTAACGCGAATGCGCCGCCTCTAAAGCATAACCCCAAAACGATAGCGGTAAATCAAGAAGAGACATCACAGATCGCACTATATCTAGTAAAGTACGACACGATGTTCGAACACACTATTTCGCTGTGGTGTTCCGTGGCGTGAGTTGCGAACTATTCCGCATTGCTTCATATGTAAACCAAACTCAGAACTCAAATATTCTCCTCCATGATCGATCGAGAAATTTTATTTTCTTGTTACGATGATTTTCCACTTCACTCAAATTCTTTGAACTTTTCAAATGTTTCGCATTTGTGTTTCATCAAGTAGATATACCCATATCTCGCTCAAATCATCTCGTGAAAGTGAGAAAATAACGATACCCGCCATGAGCCTCAATATTCATTGGACCACATACATCAAGATGTATGATTTCCAACAAATCAGTTGCTCGCCCATAGTTTCGAGAGAACGGCGTTTTAGTCATCTTGCCCATGAGGCACGGTTCGCAAGTACCAAGTGATTCCGAAGTCCATCAAGATGGAGTTTCTTCATGCGCTTTACAATCGATATGACCTAAACAGCAGAAGTACACAAATAAGTTGCACTATCATTATCAACTATGCATCTTTTGGCATCAATATTATGAATATGTGTATCACTACGATCGAGATCCAATAAACTATTTTCATTGGGTGTATGACCATTTGAAGGTTTTATTCATGTAAACAACAACAATTATTCTCTCGACTTTAAATGAATAACCAGATTGCAATAAACATGATCAAATCATATTCATGCTCAACGCAAACGCCAAATAACATTTATTTAGTTTTAACACTAATCCAAAAGTATAGGAGTGTGCGATGATGATCATATCAATCTTGGAACTACTTCCAACACTCATCGTCACTTCCCTTCAACTAGTCTCTGCTTATTCAGAACTCCTGCTTCGAGTTACTAATCTTAGCAACCTAACAAGTATCAAATACTCAGGGCTACTATAAACACTAGTAAGGCACACATCAATAACTCAGATATCAAATATACCCTTGTTCACTTTGCCATCCTTCTTATCCACCAAATATTCAGGCATTTCCGCTTCAAGTGACCATTTCTTTGAAGTGTAAGCACTCGCCTGTGCTTTGGTCCAGCTTTTGGTCTTCTTCACGGAGTGACAAAGGACAACTTGTTTGCCATTCTACTTGAAGTTTCCTTTCTTTCCTTTTCTTGAAACTAGTGGTCTTGTCAACCATCAACACTTGATGCTCTTTCTTGATTTCTACCTTCGCCGATTTCAACATCACGAAGAGCTCGAGAATCGCTTTCATCATCCCTTGCATACTATAGTTCATCACGAAGTTCTAGTAAATTAGTGATGGTGACTAGAGAATTCTGTCAATCACTATCTTATCCGAAGATTAACTCCCACCGATTCAAGCGATTGAAGTACCTGCATAACTGAGCACATGCTCACTAGTTGAGCGATTCTCTCCATCTTTTAGCTATAGAACTTGTTGGAGACTTCATATCTCTCAACTCGGTATTTGCTTGAAATATTAACTTCAATTCCTGAACATCTCATATGGTCCATGACGCTCAAAACGCCTTTGAAGTCCCAATTCAAGCCGCTACATGGTGCACTAAACTATCAAGTAGTCATCATATTGAGCTAGCCAAACGCTCATAATGTTTGCATCCGCTTCCTCGCAATAGGTCTGTCACCTAGTGGTGCATTAAGGACATAATTCTTCTCAGGCAAAGAATGAGGATAAACCTCATATCACGGATCCAATCCGCATCATTGCTACTAACATCTTTCAACACAATTTTCTAGGAACATATCAAAATAAACATATGAAAGCAACAACGCGAGCTATTGATCTACAACATAATTTGCAAAATACTACCAGACTAAGTTCATGATAAATTTAAGTTCAATTAATCATATTATTTAAGAACTCCCACTTAGATGACATCTCTCTAGTCATCTAAGTGATCACGTGATCCAAATCAACTAAACCATGTCCCATCATCACGTGAGATGGAGTAGTTTTCAATGGTGAACATCACTATGTTGATCATATCTACTATATGATTCACGCCGACCTTCGGTCTCCGTGTTCCGAGGCCATATCTCAGATATGCTAGTGAAAGCACATTTGCTCCCTAGGTGGTTTTGGTAATTAATGACAACATACTCGTGGTTGGACTAATGCTTTAACAAGTATATTTCAGTGAAAGTCAACCACTGCATGGCAAAAGGACTAGAGAGGTGAACCCCTAAGATGCTAAGGAAAACATTGGCAAAAGCTCAAGACTCCATTTTTGGTTTAGTGATCCAAGATCACATTGAGTCCATAGGAAAGCCAATACTATTAAAAGGGGTGAGGTTATGATGATGATCTGTTGCTCTAAAGTGCTTAGTGATTTATCTCTCAAACATTCAGCAATCTTTCATTCCAACATAAACTCATAAGTAATCTCGGTCCCACCGATTCCAAACTCACCACACCGAGATGAACCACCTCACCATATAGCCAAACCCTAAGAATCTCGGATTTTCCGATTCCAAACTCGGTCATTCCGAATTGGTGTTGCCAAGCTTCAGAATCTTCAGACTCAAATCGGTGTCACCGAGATGAGAAAGTCGGTCCCACCGAGATTGGCAAACCCTAGACTTTGGAAGAATCGGTCTAACCGGATTGTATTTTCGTCCCACTAAAAATCCCAACGCTCACAAGATTTGAACTTTCGGTCCGACCGAGTTGTCAACTTCGGTCCCGACCGAGATTACTCAAATGTGTGTAACGGTTGGATTTTGTGTGGAGGCTATAAATACCCTCCACCTCCTCTTCATTCGTGGAGAGAGCCATCAGAAAGAACTACCACTCCTACCTTACATTTCTGAGAAGAAAACTACCTACCCTTGTGTTGAGATCAAGTTACTCCACTCTCACCATATGAAACTTGATTTCTAGTCTTTCCAAGTTGCTTTCCACTCAATCCCTTCTTCCACCACAGCCAAATCAAGGAGGAGAGTTGAGTGTTGGGGAGATTATCATTTGAAGCACAAGAGCAAGGAGTTCATCATCACCAACCCCATCTATTACCTTTTGGAGGGTGGTGCCTCCTAGATTGGTTAGGTGTCGCTGGGAGCCTCCGCATGATGTGGAGTTGAACCAAGGAGTTTGTAAGGGCAAGGAGATCGCTTACTGTGAAGATCTACCCGAGTAAGGCTAGTCCTCCGTGGACGAAGCCATGATGGCATAGACAAGGTTGCTTCTTCGTGGACCCTTCGTGGGTGGAGCCTCCGTGGACTCACAAGCAGCTGCTACCTCCGTGGGTTGAAGTTCCATCAACGTGGATTGACGATAGCACCACCTATCGGAACCACGAGAAAATCTCCGTGTTCCAATTGCGCTTGTTTTTCACAATCTCTCTCTACTATTCATGCAATTTACTTTCCGCTGCCCTATACTCTAGAATTGCATGCTTAGTATGTTGCTCGACTTATATGCATGATGCTTGACTTGTTCTTCATTGTGAATTTGCTATGAACTTATGCTAATCAAAAGGCATAATCTTTTATCTTGTCGAAGTTGTCTAATCACCCCCTCTAGACACTCTTGCCTTCAACGATCCTACAATTGGATCGTAGCTTTGGTTTCCATTGCTTTGGTTTGCACACCATTGGAGGAAGATGGACGGTTCACGCTTGGGGAGTGTTAGTCATAGAGTGCCTATTCTTGATGGAGTGTCCTATAACTCGTGGAGGATTGAAATGCTTGCTATCTTTAAGATATACAACTTATGCAAATATGTTGAAACCCCATATGTACCACCATTTGACCCCTTGCACCCTATCAGATGAAGAGCTTGATCTGCTTCAGAACCTTAGAACTGCCAATCTTATCATTAGAGGTTTGCCTCGATAACTTGCTTGAGCTTGTCACTTAACTTTGAGTGCGCCTTTATGCCATGTGGAAGTTCTTGGAAGAACTTTATCCCGACTACTCTTTGAGAGGTCTTGATGAAATTCTATACAAGACTGTTGAATTTGATATGTTGCACCCCAAAGATCCTAACTTTGATAAATGCTTCTTTGAGCTTCGTGATCTTATGAAAAGAAGGGTGATCCCGCTTTATCAATGTTCAATAAGAAATGCTCTTGTTTTGCATTCCGATGACTATTATCACGCTGATAAAGCTGATGCAAGTCATTGTCAAATTGACCTAGGTATTGATGATGAATTGTCTATGGGTCAATATGATGATGAGCATGAGCATGATGACGATTCGACACCGAGCTAGACAAGATCATGAAGAGTCTCGCCTAATGGCAAATATGAGAGACTACATATCCGTGGCAAAGAATGGATTCTTGATAGTGGATGCACCGATCACATGACCGGAGATGAAGACATGTTTCGAGAGCTTGCAAAGAACGATGGTCCACGCAAGTATGTGACTTTTGGAGACAACTCCAAGGGTAAGGTACTTGGCCTTGGTAAGGTGGCCATATCTCATGATAGCTCCATTAAAATGTCATGCTTGTTGAATCACTTGGATACAATTTACTTTCCGATCTAGATTAGCTGACTTTTGGATACAATGTGCTATTCACCAAAGTAGATTGCCAAGTTTTTCGGAGTGACAATCATAACATGGTCTTTACCGCATTCAGAGAGGTGACCTATACATTGTCGATTTCACTAAGAAAGCTCAACCTAGAACTTGCTTTATTGCTAAATCTGCAAAAGGTTGGCTTTGGCATAGAAGGCTTGGACATGTTGGTATGCGTAAATTTAGATAAGCTAATCAAAGGTGATCACATTCTTGGTGTAAAAGATGTTTTCTTTGACAAAGATAGACTCGCAAAGGCATGTCAAGCAGAAAACAGGTTGGAGGAAGTCATCCTGAAGAATATCATGACCACAAGGAGACCGCCGAGCTTCTTCATATGGATCTTTCGTCCCAATGCTTACAAAAGCCTTGGTGGTAACTCCTTTGGTCTAGTTATTGTAGATGACTTTTCCAGATTTACGTGGGTATTTCTACTTGATGACAAATCGCAGGTTCGTAAAATCTTCAAAACCTTTGCTAGAAAGGCTCGTAATCAATTTGAGGTGAAGATCAAGAAGGTTCAGAGTGACAACGAACGGAGTTCAAGAACGCCCATGTAGACTCTTTTTCTCGATGAGGAAGGGATTCTACATGAGTTCTCAGTTACGCATACACCTCAACAAAACGGGGTTGTTGAGAGGAAGAACCGAACGCCATTGAGATGGCGAGGACAATGCTTGATGAATACAAGACACCAAAACACTTTTGGGGTGAAGCCGTTGAGACAGCTTTGTCATGCCATCAATGACTTTATCTTCACAAGCTTCTCGCAAGACTTCATACGAGCTCCTTACGGGTAACAAACCCCAAGTGGGATATTTTCGTGTCTTTGGTTCAAAGTGCTATATTCTTGATAAGCATCGCCGGTCTAAATTTGCTCCTAAAACTCATGAAGGCTTTTTCCTCGTTATGGATCAAACTCTCACACTTACCGTGTTCACAATAATTTCACCCAAAGGTTGAAGAGACGGTAGATGTGAAGTTTGATGAATCTAATGGCTCGCAAGTAGAGCAAATGCCTATTGATGTAGGAGACAAGGACCCATCGAAGCCATTCAAGACTTATCCATTGGAAAGATTCGTCCCATGGAAGTGAAGGAGAGTACCTCATCTACATATGTGGAGCCCCCACCTCACGGCAAGGTGAACCTCAAGGCAACATGGAGGCTTCCACAAGTGGAACTCACCAAGATGAGGAAGTGCGACAAGAAGATCCACCACAACCTCCTTCTCCACCACCTCAAGACAACACCAACAACACAGATGAAGAAGAAGATGAGGATGATGAGGAAGCTCAGCCACCACCACGACAAAAGCTATCCCGAGTTCGAGAAAGAGTCAAGAAAGACCATCCTGTGGAACAAATGATGAATGACATCGACCGGAGAATCACTCGCCTAAAACTCGCTTAGCTAACTTTTGTGAGCATTACTCATTTATTTCAAGTCTTGAACCTATGAAGGTAGAAGAAGCGCTGAAGACCCGGATTGGGTGAATGCTATGCATGAAGAGCTGCACAACTTCGAGAGGAACAACGCTTGGTCTTTGGTAGAGAAGCCCAATGATGACCAAAACGTCATTGGAACCAAATGGGTGTTTCGAACAAGCAAGATGAAGATGGACAAGTCATCCGCAACAAGGCTCGCCTCAGAGCACAAGGTTACACACAAGTCGAAGGTATGGACTATGGTGAGACCTATGCCCCTGCTGCATAGACTTGAGTCCATTCAGATTCTTCTTGCTTATGCCAACCACCATAACATTACTCTCTATCAAATGGACATTAAAAGTGCTTTTCTCGAATGGTGAAATTGAGGAGGAAGTTTTTGTGAAACAACCTCCGGATTTGTGAATCCTAAAAGCCTAATCATGTTTATAAATTGCACAAAGCTCTTTATGGTCTTAAACAGGCCCCTAGAGCTTGGTACAAATGCTTGACTAGCTTTCTTCTTGAAAAAGGATTTGAGATTGGTAAAATTGACTCAACGCTATTCACAAAAAGGGTTGACGGAGAACTATTTGTGTGCCAAATATATGTCGATGACATTATCTTTGGATCAACTAACCCTGATTTTAGTGAGAAGTTTGGGAAGCTTATGTCAGAGAAATATGAGATGTCCATGATGAGTGAACTCAAGTTCTTCCTTGGGTTGCAAATCAAGCAATCTAAGGAGGGTACTTTTGTCTCACAAACCAAGTACACTAAGGATCTCTTCAAGAAGTTCAACATGCAAGAGAGCAAAGGTATGAGAACCCCCATGCCTACTAATGGGCATAATGACTTGACTAAAGATGGAGAACCTGTTGATCAAAAGGTTTATCGATCCATGATTGGTTCTCTACTATATCTCTGTGCTTCTCGCCCTGATATAATGCTGAGTGTATGCATGTGTGCTCGATATCAAGCTGCTCCTAAAGAATGTCATCTTAAAGCTGTTAAAAGAATTGTGAGATATTTGATACACACACCTAACTTTGGCATTTGGTATCCTAAGAGGGCCTCTTTCGATCTTGTTGGCTATTCCGACTCGGACTATGCCGAGACAAGATAGACGTAAAGTCGACTTCGGTACATGTCAATTTCTTGGTCGATCCCTTGTGTCTTGGTCATCCAAGAAACAAAACTCGATATCGTTATTCATCGCAGGTAGTAATATATTGCTGCTGGTTCGCTTTTGTGCTCATTGCTATGGATGAAACAAATGCTTAAGGACTATGGGATACATGCAAGACATGTTCCTTTGCTTTGTGACAACGAGAGTGCAATTAAGATTGACACAATCCTGCAACACTCTCGCATCTAAACACATTGAAGTTCGCCACCATTTTATTCGTGATCATATTGCTAAGGGTGACATTGATCTTAAGCATGTTCAGACCGACAAACAGCTTTGTAGATATCTTCACAAAACCACTTGATGAGAAAGTATTTTGTCGCTTGAGGAGTGAGTTGAACATCATTGATGCTTCAAACTTGGAGTGAAAACTCCATTGATGCGCAAGGCTTGAGCCTAATTGACTAATCCTTGATATTTCTCTTATGATGATGATCATATGTCTTGGACACATTTGCCCCTTGTATTGCATCTAACTCCTTGCGTGTACTTGGATAGTCTACATTCCACAAGATTATCACACTCACTCAAATCATGAGTAATCTTGTCATTGACCAAGTATCTAGCCCTTTGGGATGTTGAGTTCAAGGAACAAAATTTCACATATCCTTTTGACACCATACACTTCTAGTACTTCACCATGTCATATTGATATTCTTGAGTATTTCCTTGCTTGCCTAACCCATGTAGGAAGATGAACTACACACTTGAAAATGGTGCTCCAACTTCACATCCTATGAGCATCAATAACAAGTTCACCTACATGAGAACAAGCAACAACAAGCCCAAGGTATGTCTCTCACATCATGAAAAAGCTTTGCCCAAAGATATGAGTACAAGCAGTTTCAAAAGATGTGATAACATCAAATGCTTTATCGAAAAATGGTAACCCCATTTTGAGCTTAAACGATGAGTATGACCTATGATCAAATGTTCTCATTTGACTCCTAAGTCAATATACTCAAACATAGGTGACTTTGTCACCAATTCTCGCCTAGATGAAGTACATCTGCTTTTGGAGTTTTCTGCTTTTCTCTTATGCTCTCTCATTGAGTTTCCTTGTTTTTCAAAAAAAAAAAAACTTCATCTAGCACTCTTTTCATTGTCTGTTTATTTCGCTCTTGAGAATATTCTTTCCGCCTCGATAAATTCTCGAAAATCTTTTACAAATTCATTGCAAATCTTCCAAACATTTCTTGCAAAGTGAGCTGAATTATTTCAGTATTTTCCTCGAATTAAACTCAAGGCCACCGATTCAATAATTTCGGTCTTACCGAAAAGGATCAGCCCTAAGTCTCGACTTTCGCCTCACCGATCCATATCATTTCGTGTCACCGATTTACATTCATCAGATATCATCATCTACAGCTCATCTGAATGATTTACATTCTACATACTAAATTTGCTCATGTGATTCTTAATGAACCCATTTCTTTCCTTCCATCTTTCCTGCCCCTCCCGGGTTTATCGTCTTTTCGCACTTGATGTCAAAGGGGAGAAGATTTAGGGGAGCCGGGGAGCTGGGAACTTAAGGGAAGATTGGAGAATAAGGGAGAAAAGATATCTTAAAGGAAGAAAACATCCTTACCTTAAGGGGAGAGGTTCACATCAAAGCTTTGCCATATACTTCACTGTGATAATACCTTCTTTTGGCATTATTCTTCCGATTTTGTTTTTCTTGCTCTCACCATTGGTATCTTCTCAAAAGTACAATTGGTATCTTATGAAAAGCAAAATCTCTCGAGCTCATTGAAAATCTTTTAGTCTTGGGAGACATGTTGGCTGATTCAAGCTAGTGCTCAACATGAGACACTCCTTATACATGTCATCCCTGGCTTGGTACTTTTGATGTTCTTGTCATTGGTTGAAGAACTACTCTTGTGTTATCTAACCGTGTTTTCCCAAGTTTATTTCTTCGTACATCACCAAGGAACTTCAAGGTAAGTATATGCATCTTGCAGGATGTGCATGATGGTAACTTGCTTGTGAATACTTGTTTGCAAGAAATCACCATGCACATATACATCATATCGCATTTACCTTATCTCGCTCTGATGCATATAGCTAAGCTGCATGCAGACACCTTGCTTTTCTCTCATGTGTGCTGTGGTAGTCCAAAACCAAAATCTAAAATCTTGCACACTTGTAGGGGAGCTTGTGTACTACATGTCTGTCAAAGCTTTAATGTTAACCATGTCTTTCTTTTAGTAAGCTTTGATATCCTTTTTCAGGTGTTGCCATCAATTACCAAAAGGGGAGATTGAAAGCACATTTGCTCCCTAGGTGGTTTTGGTAATTAATGACAACATACTGTGGTTGGACTAATGCTTTTAACAAGTATATTTCAGAAAGTCAACCACTGCATGGCAAAAGGACTAGAGAGGTGAACCCCTAAGATGCTAAGGAAAACATTGGCAAAAGCTCAAGACTCCATTTTTGGTTTAGTGATCCAAGATCACATTGAGTCCATAGGAAAGCCAATACTATTAAAAGGGGTGAGGTTATGATGATGATCCGTTGCTCTAAAGTGCTTAGTGATTTATCTCTCAAACATTCAGCAATCTTTCATTCCAACATAAACTCATAAGTAATCTCGGTCCCACCGATTCCAAACTCACCACACCGAGATGAACCACCTCACCATATAGCCAAACCCTAAGAATCTCGGATTTTCCGATTCCAAACTCGGTCATTCCGAAATTGGTGTTGCAAGCTTCAGAATCCTTCAGACTCAAATCGGTGTCACCGAGATGAGAAAGTCGGTCCCACCGAGATTGGCAAACCCTAGACTTTGGAAGAATCGGTCTAACCGAGATTGTATTTTCGGTCCCACCGAAAATCCCAACGTTCACAAGATTTGAACTTTCGGTCTGACCGAGTTGTCAACTTCGGTCTGACCGAGATTACTCAAATGTGTGTAACGGTTGGATTTTGTGTGGAGGCTATAAATACCCCTCCACCTCCTCTTCATTCGTGGAGAGAGCCATCAGAAAGAACTACCACTCCTACCTTACATTTCGAGAAGAAAACTACTACCCTTGTGTTGAGATCAAGTTGCTCCACTCTCACCATATGAAACTTGATTTCTAGTCTTTCCAAGTTGCTTTCCACTCAATCCCTTCTTCCACCACAGCCAAATCAGTGAGGAGAGTTGAGTGTTGGGGAGATTATCATTTGAAGCACAAGAGCAAGGAGTTCATCATCACCAACCCCATCTATTACCTTTTGGAGGGTGGTGCCTCCTAGATTGGTTAGGTGTCGCTTGGGAGCCTCCACATGATGTGGAGTTGAACCAAGGAGTTTGTAAGGGCAAGGAGATCGCCACTCGTGAAGATCTACCCCGAGTAAGGCTAGTCCTCCGTGGACGAAGCCATGATGGCATAGACAAGGTTGCTTCTTCGTGGACCCTTCGTGGGTGGAGCCCTCCGTGGACTCGCAAGAGCTGCTACTCCTCCGTGGGTTGAAGTCTCCATCAACGTGGATTGACGATAGCACCACCTATCGGAACCACGAGAAAATCTCCGTGTTCCAATTGCGCTTTGCTCTTCACAATCTCTCTTACTATTCATGCAATTTACTTTCCGCTGCCCTATACTCTAGAATTGCATGCTTAGTATGTCGCTCGACTTATATGCATGATGCTTGACTTGTTCTTCATTGTGAATTTGCTATGAACTTATGCTAATCAAAAGGCATAATCTTTTATCTTGTCGAGTTGTCTAATCACCCCCTCTAGACACTCTTGCCTTCAACGATCCTACAGCTAGGCTCGTCAAGTTTAACCTGAGTATTCCGCGTGTGCAACTGTTTTGCACCCGTTGTATTTGAACGTAGAGCCTATCACACCCGATCATCACGTGGTGTCTCAAAGACGAAGAACTTCCGCAATGGTGCATACTGTGGAGAACACTTCTTGATAGTTTAGTGAGAGATCATCTTAAAATGCCACCGCCAATCAAAGCAAGATAAGATGCATAAAGGATAAACATCACATGCAATCAATATAAGAGATATGATATGGCCATCATCATCTTGTGCTTGTGATTCCATCTCCAAGCACCGCTGTGATCACCATCGCCACCGCGCGACACCTGATCTCCATCGTAGCATCGTTGTCGTTATGCCATCTATTGCTTCTACGACTATCGCTATCGCTAGTGATAAAGTAAAGCAATTATGTGCATTTGCATTTCATACAATAAAGCGACAACCATATGGCTCTCGCGAGTTGCCGATAACTCGTTACAAAACATGATCATCTCATACAATAAAATATAGCATCACGCCTTGACCATATCACATCACAACATGCCCTGCAAAAACAAGTTAGACGCCCTCTACTTTGTTGTTGCAAATTTTACGTGGTTGCTACGGGCTGCGCAAGAACCCGCTTCTACTTCACGCATCAAAACCACAACGATAGTTCGCTGTTAGTGTTGTTTTAACCTTCGCAAGGACCGGCATAGCCACACCGGTTCAACTAAAGTGAGAGAGACAGACACCCGCCGTGACCTTTTACAACGAAAGTGCTCAGAACGGTGAAACCAGTCTCGCAGAAGCATATGCGTAATGTCGGTCCAGCCGCTTCATCTCACAATGCCGCTGAACCAAAGTATGACATGCCGGTAAGCAAGATGACTTGTATCGCCCATAACTCACTTGTGTTCTACTCGCATATGACATCTACGATAAAACCTGGCTCGATGCCACCGATGGGGAACGAGTAATTTAAAAAATCCTACGCACACGCAAGATCATGGTGATGCATAGCAACGAGAGGGAGAGTGTTGTCCAAGTACCCTTGTAGACCGAAAGGTAAGCTTAGAACAACGCGGTTGATGTAGTCAGACGCCTTCACGGCCCGACCGATCAAGCACCAAAACTACGGCATCTCCGAGTTCTAGCACACGTTCAGCTCGATGACGTCCCTCATACTCCGTTCTAGCTGAGTGTCGAGGGAGAGTTCTGTCAGCACGACGGTGTGGTGACGATCTTGATGTTCTACTGTCGCAGGGCTTCACCTAAGCACCGCTACAATATTATCGAGGAGGACTATGGTGGAGGGGGCCACCGCACACGGCTAAGAGATCAAGAGATCAATTATTGTGTCTATGGGGTGCCCCCTGCCTCCGTATATAAAGGAGCAAGGGGAGGAGGCGGCCAGCCAGGGAGAGGCACGCCAAGGGGGGGAGTCCTACTCCCACCGGGAGTAGGACTCCTCCTTCCTAGTAGGAGTAGGAGAGAAGGAAGGGAAGGAGAAGGAAGGAAGGAGGCGCGCCTCTCCCCAGTCCACCCGGACTAGGCCTTGGGGCACGCGCCTGCCCTAGGCAGCCCCTCTCTCTTCCCCGTGATGGCCCAACAAGGCCCATATACTCCCCGCGAATTCTCGTAACTCTCCAGATTTCAAAAATACCAATCACTCAACCTTTCCAAAGTCCGAATATAGTCGTCCAATATATCGATCTTTATGTCTCGACCATTTCGAGACTCTCGCCATGTCCTGCATCTCATCCGGACTCCAAACTCCTTCGTACATCAAAACTCATAAACTCATAATATAACCGCCATCGAAACCTTGTTGCATGGACCCTACGGTTCGAGAACTATGTAGACATGACCTAGAACTGTTTCCGTCAATAACCAATAGCGAACCTGCATGCTCATATTGGATCTTACATATTCTACGAAGATCTTTATCGGTCAAATCGCATAACAACATACGTTGTTCCCTTTGTCTTCAGATGTTACTTGCCCGAGATTCGATCGCCGGATCTCAATACCTAGTTCAATCTCGCTATCGCAAGTCTCTTTACTCGTTATGTAATGCATCATCCCGCAACTAACTCATTAGTCACATTGCGCAAGGCTTATAGTGATGTGCATTACCGAGAGGGCCCGTAGATACCTCTCCAACAATCGAGTGACAAATCCTAATCTCAAATACGCTAACTCAACATGTACCTTCGAGACACCTGAGATCTCCTTTGTAATCACCCAGCCACGCTAGACGCTTGGTAGCACACAAAGTGTTCCTCCGTAAACGGGAGTTGCATAATCTCGTAGTCATAGGAACATGTATAAGTCATGAAGAAAGCAATAGCAACATACTAAATGATCAAGTGCTAAGCTAACGGAACGGGTCAAGTCAATCACATCATTCTTCTAATGATGTGATCCCGTTAATCAAATGACAACTCATGTCTATGTCTAGGAAACACAACCATCTTTGATCAACAAGCTAGTCAAGTAGAGGCATACTGGTGACACTATATTTGTCTATGTATTCACACATGTATTATGTTTCCGGTTAATACAATTCTAGCATGAATAATAAACATTTATCATGAAATAAGGAAATAAATAATAACTTTATTATTGCCTCTAGGGCATATTTCCTTCATAGGCAACTAACAATTTTTAGCTTTTCTTTATCAAATTAAACTTTGCATCAAAGTAGGTTGTCTAAATATGCAACTAGGTGAACAACCTATATGATGCAACAACAATAAGTGCACAAGCAAGCAAGGGATACACCACAAATAGCTTGCACAAGTAAAGGCACGAGATAACCAAGAGCAGAGCCGATGGAGACGAGGATGTGTTACTGAAGTTCCTTCCTTTTGAGGGGAAGTACGTCTTTGTTAGAGCGGTGGAGGCACAATGCTCCCAAGAAGCCACTAGGGCCATCAGATTCTCCTCACGCCTCACACAATGCGAGATGCCGGATTCCACTATTGGTGCCTCAAGGCGCTGCGATCGAACCTTTACAAACAAGGTTGGGGCTATCTCCACAACTTAATTGAGGCTCCCAACGACACCACGAAGCTTCACCACAATGGACTATGGCCCGAGGTGACCTCAATCGCCTAGGGTGCTCAAACACCCAAGAGTAACAAGATCCGCTTAGGGATTAGTGGGGAATCAAATTTCTAGGTGGAAGTGTAGATCGGGCCTTTCAATTTATCCCAAGCAAATCAACAAGTTTGATTGGCTAGGAGAGAGATCGGCTAAAATGGAGCTTGGAGCAACAATGGAGCTTTTGGGAGAAGAGGTAGGTCAACTTTGGGGAAGAAGACCCCTTTATACAGTGGGGGGAACAATCCAACTGTTACCCCCCAAGCAGCCCCACAGAGAGCGGTATTACCGCTTGGGTGGGTGGTACTACTGCTGAGCCAGCCAGTACTACCATCCCACCTAGCAAGATCGCCACAAGACATGAGAGGAGTGGTCCCTGACCCAGAGCGGTACTACCACGGTGGTAAGGGCGGTACTACCGCTTGGGAGCGGTACTACCACCACTACTGCCGCAGCAAGTGCCGCACAACCCGACACGAGAAAACGAGGCCTCGAGTCGAGGCGGTAGTAGCCCGGAGCCTCAGCGGTACTGCGGCGGAAGACAGCAAGCGGTACTACCGCTGAAGGAGCGGTACTACCGCTTGATGTGCTTTGGCGGTACTACCGCTGTGGCCCGTGGTACTACCGCTGGGACCAGTCAGGGCAAGCAAGGAGAGGAAGGAGAACTCCATTGAAACGAAAAGGAACATCGGGTGTGAAAAGGATGTGTACGTGTTGATTCCACCCTAGCCTTACCAAAGCGGATCCCCTCTTGATAGTACGGTGACTCCTACGAAACTAATCCACCAACAGAGAAACAAAGGAGCTACACCGTCTTGAATAAAACACTGAGGGGAGGGAATCGTCTCGTGCCAAAGGATGAATCTCTCAAAACTCAACGCACACGCTTAGTCCGCAAAAGCATTGTCCTCAATCACCAAAACACCTTCGGATAAATATGCCCTTACATATGCTCACCAAGATCAATCTAGGAGATGCACATCTACAAGAGGAGAGTGGTGTCTACAAACCCTTGTAGATCGAAGCGCCAACAATCTAGAGATCGTGGTTAGTGTAGTCGCATCTGCCGAGATCCAATCCGATCCAAGTACCGCATGTGCGGCACCTCCGAGTTTAGCACACGACGCCTCGGGCGCAAGGCCCTATCCTTCTTGATCCAGCAAGGGAGGGAGAGGAGGTAGATGAGATCTGAACCAACACGACGGCGTGGTGGTCGCAGCGGAACTCCCGCAGGGCTTCGCCAAACGCGTACCGGTGAAACGTGGGAGGTGTTGGGAGAAGTAATGGACAAGGGTCAAAGAGGGCTGCCCCTAATGCCTCCCCACCTTTATATAGGCGTGGAGGGGGCTGGTGACTTGCCGTCCAAGGCCCTAGGGTCATTGGTCAAAGGGGGAGGAAGGAAATCCCTCCATTCCTTCCACATCGATCGCTATCCCTTTTAGGGATCCCGATCTTATACCTTCTGGATATGATACTATTCCTTTTAAAGGAGAATCTTGGTGTGCCTAGACCAGGGTTGTGGGATTTTCACGCTCATGTGGGTTCTCATGCAGGTGGGCCCTCCTAACCCTCTAGAACCTTCCCTGACAATATCGAAAAAACTCAAACTTTTTCCGTAACCCCGATAACAAATTTCCATATATGAATCTTTACTCGACTATTCCGAGTTTCATGACGCCCCGATCCCATCCAGACTTCAACAACCTTCATATTTTCCACTATTAATATCTCAATACTACCCTAGTGCTACCGAACGTTAAGCGCAAGGTCAGACGGGTTCTCGAATATGCATACATGATCGAGACTCCTCTCCGTCAATAACCAATAGTGGGACCTGGATGCCCATATTGGTTCCTACATATTCAACAAAGATCTTTATCGGTTGAACCACGATGTTAAGGATTCAGCTAATCCTGTATGCAGTTCCCTATGTCCATCGGTATGTTACTTGCCCGAGATTCGATCGTCAGCATATCCATACCTAGTTCTATCTCGTTGCCGGCAAGTCTCTTTACTCGTTCTATAATACAAGATACCGTGGATAACTCCTTAGTCACATTGCTTGCAAGCTCATTGTGATGTTGTATTACCGAGTGGGCCCCGAGATACCTCTTCGTCATACGGAGTGACAAATCCCAGTCTTGATCCATGCCAACTCAACAGATACCCTCGAAGATACCTGTAGGGCATATTTATAGTCACCCTCGTTACGCTATGACGCTTGATACACATAAGGTACTCCTCCGATGTCGTTGAGTTGCATGATCTCATGTTTATAGGAATGATACTTGACATGCGTAAAACGATAGCAATAAACTTGATACGATCATATGCTACGCTTATAGTTTGGATCTTGTCCATCACATCATTCTTCCAATGATGTGATCCCGTTATCAAATGACAACTCATGTCTATGGCTAGGAAACCATAGCCATCTTTGATCAACGAGTTAGTCCGGTAGAGGCTCACTAGAGACACGTTATTGTCAAAGCATCCACACATGTATTTGAGTTTTCAATCAATACAATTATAGCATGGATAATAAACGGTTATCATGAATAAGGAAATATAATAATAACCACTTTATTATTGCCTCTAGGGCATATTTTCAACACGAGTCTCCTTGAGTCAAGACGAAATCGACGAAAGCTCCAACGTAGATTCTTGTTGCCTCCTTGGAGGAAGTAAGGTTAGGGTTTTCTTGTCATGTGTGCACGATGACGAGAGCTGATGCCGTGTGCTTCATATTGATTCAAGGGTTCAACGATGATGACTTTAGTTCCTGGACGCTGGCGCACGTGCACGAAGATTTCCCAGTATCATCAATAAGACCAGCCGCCGATAGGGAACGTGACTCGCTCCGCGGCGAAGGTAGTGGTCAATGGTTGGTTCATGAATATCAATATAATTTTTATTATGTTCAGGATGTTTCGTATGCATTTTTTAGGCTTATCTTGAGATCTTAAAATAAAATTAATAGAAAAACATACCCTACGAATATACCCAACTCTTCTTGGTTCATGATTTTAAAATAGGCGATTCTCAAACCCCTAGGATTCAATGGTGTATGGATATGAAAATATAAGATTTCGATCCTAATGAGAAAAGGCAGGAACATATACCTAATAGGATAGGATCCTTGAGAGGAACTTTTGGTAGTGTTCTTGATCCTTAAAAAGGAAAAAGAAAAGGCAAACATAGCTTGAAAAAAGATCTTACATTATGGGACGTAGGAAGTGTTGGATTATAGATGAGCTTAGGCCCATATAAGACATTAATCCCTGGTTAATCTCTAAAGCCCATTTAGATGCATGGCAAGTGGTGAGAAATTTAGTACCATACTGTTAGTGGAGTGAGAGCGAGACCTCTTTATAAGGGTCGCTGAAAGTGCAACTAATCCCCGGGTGGTTTTGGTAATTAATAACAACATATATATCATTGAACTAATCATTTCTTGAGAATATTTCAGAAAGTTCAGTGATATGGGTATGGCAATGACTGATGATGTGGACCCCTCAAAATGCTAAGGAAAACATTGGCAAAAAGCTCAAGACTCCATTTTTGGTTTAGTGATCCAAGATCACATTGAGTCCATAGGAAAGCCAATACTATTAAAAGGGGATGAGGTTATGATGATGATCCGTTGCTCTAAGTGCTTAGTGATTTATCTCTCAAACTATCAGCAATCTTTCATTCCAACATAAACTCATAAGTAATCTCGGTCCCACCGATTCCAAACCCACCACACCGAGATGAACCACCTCACCATATAGCCAAACCCTAAGAATTTCGGATTTTCCGATTCCAAACTCGGTCATACTAAAATTGGTGTTGCCAAGCTTCAGAATCTTTCAGACTCAAATCGGTGTCACCGAGATGAGAAAGTCGGTCCCACCGAGATTGGCAAACCCTAGACTTTGGAAGAATCGGACTAACCGAGATTGTATTTTCGGTCCCACTGAAAATCCCAACGCTCACAAGATTTGAACTTTCGGTCCCACCGAGTTGTCAACTTCGGTCC
Organism: Aegilops speltoides; assembly: GCA_021437245.1. Taxonomy (NCBI): domain Eukaryota; kingdom Viridiplantae; phylum Streptophyta; class Magnoliopsida; order Poales; family Poaceae; genus Aegilops; species Aegilops speltoides. Next base: position 1,429 of record JAHHZJ010003100.1, on the reverse strand, counting down.
GACCGAGATTGGTCAAATGTGTGTAACGGTTGGATTTTGTGTGGAGGCTATAAATACCCTCCACCTCCTCTTCATTCGTGGAGAGAGCCATCGTAAAGAACTACCACCCTACCTTACATTTCGAGAAGAAAACTACCTACCCTTGTGTTGAGATCTGTTGCTTCACTCCCACCATATGAAACTTGATTTCTAGCCTTCCAAGTTGCTTTCCACTCAATCCCTTCTTCCACCACAGCCAAATCAGTGAGGAGAGTTGAGTGTTGGGGAGATTATCATTTGAAGCACAAGAGCAAGGAGTTCATCATCACCAACCCCATCTATTACCTTTTGGAGGGTGGTGCCTCCTAGATTGGTTAGGTGTCACTTGGGAGCCTCCGCCATGATGTGGAGTTGAACCAAGGAGTTTGTAAGGGCAAGGAGATCGCTTACTGTGAAGATCTACCCCAGTAAGGCTAGTCCTCCGTGGACGAAGCCATGATGGCATAGACAAGGTTGCTTCTTCGTGGACCCTTCGTGGGTGGAGCCTCCGTGGACTCTCGCAGCCAGCTACCCTCTCGGGGTTGAAGTCTCCATCAACGTGATTGACGATAGCATCACCTATCGGAACCACGAGAAAAATCTCCGTGTTCCAAATTGCGCTTGCTCTTCTCCACCTCTCATTTACTATATGCAATTTACTTTCCGCTGCCACAACTCTAGAATTGCATGTAGGGTGATACTTGACTTGGTTATCATTGTGAACTTGCTAAGAATCTACTCCAATCAAAAGGCATAAACTTTTGTTGTCAAGTAGTCTAATCACCCCCTCTAGACATACTTCCGATCCTACAAGTGGTATCGAGCTTTGGTCTCCATTGATTGGTTTCATTGCATTGACTCCATAAGCTTGGTTTCACAACCTAGAGAGTATGTATGCCTAGTGAGGGTAATTTTCAGAGAGGTCCTTACTTTGATGGTTCAAACTTTGCTAGTTGGAAGCATAAAATGAAAATGCATATTCTTGGACATAACCCTCGCCGCATGGGGCATTATTTGTGTTGGCTTGCAAGGTGAGTTCTTCAAGAAGGAAAAGTTCCGGATCGTGAAGCTATCAAGGATGAGTTGCGGATGTTACGTAACAATGCTCAAGCTTGTGACATTCTCTTCAATGCTTTGTGTCCCGAGGAGTTCAACAAGATCAGCCGCCTTGAGAATGCAAAAGAGATTTGGGATACTTTGGTCGAAATGCACGAAGGTACCGAGTCCGTGAAGGAATCAAAGCTAGATGTTCTTCAAGGTCACTTTGACAAGTTCAAGATGAAGGAAGGTGAAGGAGTCGCTGAAATGTACTCTAGGCTTGCTCTCATCACCGATGGCGTGCTTAGGAAGTGAAGAAATGACCGATCGATTCATCATCAAGAAGATTCTCGAGCTTTGGATGGAAAGTATG